>CM035847.1:27461857-27665928 GCA_020510985.1 Pholidichthys leucotaenia | reverse complement strand
CAGGGTGTCTGATGCGGTGTTGACTGCTAACACCGCGGTAGACTCGGTATGCTTCTGATTGCTTTGTCGCTGTTTCTGGAATGCATAATGTGCAAACTCTCTTAGTTGGTTTATCGAGTTTGTCTTTGGGTTAGCCATGACTCCAAGGTGGTGTCCAATCGCGGGATGGAGATTCTGAATGAACAGAGCCTTGAAATTGTGGTCTTCTTCCATCTCAGGCGTGTTTTGAGATCCAAAATATGCGCGCAGGAGTCGCTGGTAGTATGCCTGTGGAGGCTCGAAGCGACCCTGTTTCACAGCTAGGGCTGTTGCTAGCCCTGACTGTAAGCAGTCGTCGGAAAACTCTCTTTCGATGGCTTCATAGAGCTTTCGGCGGCTCATCTTGATGTCAAATGGTTGCCGATCTATAAATTTTGATACCGACCTGTTGGATGTCAACTTGATCAAATAAATGCGGTCGTCAACCGTAGCATCAGGGTATTTACGCAAGTAGTAGTCGATGTCTTGCAAATAAGCCCTGGTATCAGGTGACCCACTGGTTGAGGGGTCAAATTTCGTGACGTGGCGAGCGATCTTATTGAGATCTCCATCGGATGGAATTTGCACACGTCTTTCACGTTGCCGTTCGGGTCTGAACGGGTCAGGTGAGTGTGAGCCGGGGGAGTCCCCATCCCATGAGGGGATGCCCCCCTTTGTCGAGGGAACCGGCCTGTTCATGGATTCTGATCTCAGATCCCTTTGTTTGCGGTGGTCTTCCAGCTCTTCTTGGGCGTCCTGAAGACCTTGTTGTGCTTCTCGTAGGAGCAGTTTGCATTTCCCATAATTGGAGCTTGTTTCGTCCAATTGACCTTCAACTTCCTTGAGTTGATTCTCTTTGTAAAGCAGGGCGGTTCTCAATTCCTCGTTTTCTTGCTGAAGTGAGGTATTGTTGTCTTCTAGTCGTTGCTTTTCTTCCTCTGCTTGTTCCAGATCTAGCAACGTCTGATCGAGCGTAGCTTGGGTGTCTTCTTTCTCTATGCGAGCTTGTTCCTGCTTTTTTACAAGGGATTTGTTCTCTTCCTGAAGAGAAAGGATGGTTGTTTGTCGTTTCACCAGTTCCTTTTCGGCGTAGAGTACTTGGGTTTCGGCTTGTTTTAGCCTTGCAACTAATGCTAGTGCAAACTTTCCTAACACACCGGGGATTTCCTTTGCTTTCGGTGGGTTAGCTTCGCATTCATCCGAAAGTTTTTCCGTGATTTGCTTCAAATCTTTTGGTAGAGTATCCCGCACTTGTTTGGAGAAACCGGGTATAAGGTCGGAAGCCAACTCTTCCAATATTGCTTGAAGGTCATTTAATTCGTCAAGTGGATTCGACATGTTTGACCGTTTGTGTAACGCTTAGCTTGAAATCAATTCGTTGATTATAGCTAAAGTTGTGCGTCAAGAGTTAACCTTGAGTGTCGTTTTACAGTGAGGGTAATTACAAGCTTCTTTTTGGAGTTTGTTTCAACTTCCAGGCTTGTAAGAAGGAAAGCAAATATTTTGGAATTCTTTAGAAATGTGGAATAGGTGTTAGTTTATTTGTTGACACTGTATTTTGATTTGTATTTCACAAGACAAAAGCAAAAAAATTTTTTTGTGTTGATTGACTTCTTTCAGTTCAGTTATCAAAGTGTAGTTTTGGAATAGTCCTCAACTAGGCTGTGAATTTTTTGTTGAATCTCACTTGAAAGTAAAGATTTTATTTACAAAAGAAAAAGAAAGCAGCAAAAATAGAAAAGGTTAAATGCTTTAAGGCTTTAGGGTTACAGTATAAGTCTTCACTTTGTTTTAAAGTTAGACCTGGCTTTGTTCTGTTTGTTAAAGCTTATCTTCATTTAAAGCCTTTCAATGTTTTAATATTTACAAGTTAGGAAACAAATGAATTGTCTTTGTGTATTGTCACTAAGGCTTCCTTAGGATTAAAGTTAATGATTATTTAAAAAGAGGAGAAAAATTAAAATGTTTTACAGACTAGTCAAAGTTTTCACCTTTTGACTTATTTCAAATCCTGGTGAGAAATAGTGAGTTGGTTAAATGTTTTCCTTCTCCTGGGGAGGAAATATGAATCAAAAGCAACACTGACTGTAAATAAGCTAAAGCTTTCAAGTGTTAATTGCTGGATGTGGTTTCCTAATTTTGGAGAATTTTGGTTAAATATTTAGTAAATCACTAAATTCTTTACCAACATGCACAGGAGTAACATTAACTTGAGTTTAAATGAACATTGTCATTTATTTGAGTCCCTAAGTTGAATGGCTTCCTGTGAAAGAAATTGCACAAAGTGATCTTTAAAACAAAACACATATATATAGCTTCAAAAGTTTGCAGACTTTTAGCACAAGATGTGTGAATATATGCTTTTAACTAAAAAGATTAAAATATGTGGTTAACATATGTGAGTAAATACAAAGTCTATGCTTCTATGTTCTTTCAGTGTGTATGTATGCAGTCAAAAGCTCTTCCACCAATGAGAACAAACTTCAAACACACAAGTTTCCTTTTCCTTTTAGTTCTTGGGATAAAACTTTGAATTGGGTTTAAATTTAGATTGTTCCGGATAATTCGGATTGATTTAAAGTCAATTTGGAAGCTCTGTTTGATTATAAATCAGCTTAATAGATTTGCTCTGCTTTAATCCGAGTGTGCATTCATGCAAGAAATGCAACTCCTATAGTTGACCACACGATGGAGGCAGTTGTCTCTGCCCTCCCAGGGGGAGGAGACACTGGTGACGTCGCTCTGGGTGGGTCTATCGGTCTCACTCAAAATGGCGGCTAGGGTGACTCCCTCTTAGCGCCTTCAAGATGGCGTCTGCACGCTTACTCTGCTCATGCGCAGTTTTTCGTGCACGCCTTTCGGTCACGCGCGCGACTGTGCGTGTTCACGTGACACGACGCGGGCGCGAGTCTCAGCGACAACGCCACGCCTTGCTTTCCAAAATGAGAGTTTAATCTCCAACTTTCACAAATAATGTAACCCCTTTAATTTCGGGTATAGCTTAGCGCTACTTTCCCCAGCGGTTTATTCAGTGACCAGATCAAACCGCGTCCAGCTTAATCTGACGTCACCACGCTTGGGTAATTAAATTACAGAACTGGCCAGTTTAATTACTCCTTTCAGGATAATCGCCGAAAGGTTAAACTGGCGAGAGACAGGACGGTTTTCTTCACGTTTCTGTCGCTCTAGGCCTCTGTTTCTTAATCCAGCATATAATAATACTGCTTAAACTTCTTTGCATGCATCAAAAACTGTTGACTTTTTAATGGGCGAATTGCTCACCCCCCCTTTGCTATCAGTCAGCCTCCTCAGCGGGGGGTTAGGTAAGCAACACAGCAGACACACACAGGCAGGAGGAGAGATGCAGGCCTCAGTCTCTCAAACAAACACACAGACTCGCCAAATAGTGGATCAACATTTGCAGGAAAAAATTATGATTTCAATGAATTTTCTTTTTGCATATACGTTTCCCAATTACAGAGGCCTCACAAACGGGACACCATTAATAATGTAGGATGAAGAGCCTATAAAATTATTTGTCATAAGGTACAGGAATTATTTATTTTATTTAATAGTGGGTGTGAAAGGGGGGCGGAGTTGAACCTTCACTTCTACACCCGCTAAATTAAATAAAAGCACTCGTAAAAGGGGCACCAGTCCTAACGGACAATAAAATTAACTTTAGTTTTAATTAATTTTGTACCTTAAATTGCTTAATGAATCAGTCTCAAAGTTTCAGTGAGTTTTTGTCCTGCCGTGATTAGGAAACCTGTATATGCGAAAGGAAAACGCTTCAACTGCTCTTATTCACTCGTTTATTAAAATCATTCAGGTTACATGGCATGGCGTTCAAATGATGAATAAACAGATTCAGATGATGACAGCGTAAAATATCACATCAACTGATATTGGATTCCTGAACATAAAATCCAGCATTACACCTCTGTAGAACCAAGGAGAAATGAGACTTATGTTTCATTTGTAAGTGAGGCTGGAATGTTTTAACAAAACAACGCAATTTTATGGGGAAAATTCATAAGCTAATTATCTCAAAATGACTCCTGAATTAATCTACAAAAATTTAAGGGCAGTTACTTAAAAATGACTGAAAGTTTTCGTTCAGTTTACAGTCCTATCCTGTGGCTGAGACTAATTGAGCCCTGAAATACGGGCGATATTCAATTGTAATTTAATTGTTAGGACATCACGTTTTAACCCAGAAATAGGAGGAATAAGTCTCACTCACACACGGCCGTAGGTCCAAATCCCGCTGGTCGGTACCGCTGGGTTTTTTTTGAAGCTCGGACGTCGGGAGGAAGCTGGTGCTGCAAGATGCCTCCTCACAGCCGTGGAAGCGATAACTCAGCTGGGGGCCCTTCAAAGAGACATTTGCAGCCGTGGGTGGTTTTGTCTCAGGGCGGCGTGAAAAGTCCTTGGGAAAAGAATCCAAATTTGGGGTCTCTTGTAGCGGGATAGACCAAAAAAACTGAAGGAAAATCTTCTCAGTCTCTTCACTTTAAACTAGGCAAATTAAAGGTCAACTTTAATGGCGTGAAAAGTCATTAAAAAAAGTGTTAGAAAAACATTTACTAGGATAAGAATGGCTTCTGAGGTGAAGGAAAAAGTTTGAGAATTTGATTCTCTAAAAAGGGACGAGCTCTAAAGAAAAATGGTTTCTCCTCAGTTTCCAGAATATAAGAAAAGATTTGACAAACACACAGAGAATAAAATAAAACTTCACAGGGCCTTGAAACAGTGGAATAAAATCTTCTGAGATCTAGATTACTATTCTGCTTCTTTAATCTTAATTTAGTTCCTCTAATTCTTAATTCTATTTCTAGCTAATCTTCCTGCCTGTTGTCTGATCTCTGACTTTTTTTAAAACTCTTAACTGTGCTGTACTGTGTCTCAACTGTTTACTGTTTTCTCGTCTGCTCAAATCTAACTTCTGTCTTTTAAAGTTACCTCGCCGGGTCGTAAAACTGATGAGGTCAGTCGTCAAACGACCAATCTACTCTTTCAGAATCAGTTTGAAATGGCTGTTATCCAATGTGAAAACATTTCTTTGTTTGAGAGCAGCCAACCAAATGGAGACACCATCCCATGAATTTTCAGAGGGAAAAATCAACAGTCAGTTCTTATAAGATAAATGCTCAATATAAAATCTAACTAAATTAAATGACTTGGCTAATATATGGTGATCATGCATTTATACCATTACTCCAATAACACTCATGAATATAACATTTCTTATACATAATTATAATACATGCATTCACATTTAGATCAAGATTAGAACAGCAGAACATGCAGCAAACCATGGTTGGTGATAAGGGGGATGATTTTCAGTGTCCTTAGGATCCAGGATAAGCTGAAAGAAACTTAATATTTAGAACAAATTAAAAGTCATCCTACGTACTGAAAACACATTCTGTAGGTATCCGCTAGGAGGTACTGTTGAGCTGTAGATGATTTCCTTAGTATCTGGCGAAGGCCTGGACAGCATAGGCTATAAAACCGTCAGATTAAGTGGTTTATGACTCTTTTAAAAACATTGGTTTCCTGTGAAAAGGTACGTTATCAAATGCAGTGTTCATGTTGAGAGGTCTGGTCTCCTGAGTTTTATGTTCCTTTGAGCCTTTAAAAGCAAACTCTGATCCTTACAATCTCTGCAAGCGGCAATTGTTTACATTGGGGTCCTGGGAAAGCAAGCATCTTTGGTCAGGTCTGGAAGAAGCCTGCATGAGTCAGCAAAAAGCCAGTGATATTCCTGAGAAGGCAGAAAGGTGATATTCCTGTGTAATGAATAAATTGAAATTCCTGTAAACTGGAGAGAAGTGATCTTGTCTTGGTTTTGAGGAGGACGATGATGCTACAGTCTCTACCAAAGTTGCAGTTTACAATCAGTGCCTTATGCCCCTCCTGATGTATGGCAGCGAAACCTGGATCCTATACCAGCACGAAGTCAGGCAGCTTCGCATAATCCAATAGCGTCACCTTCGCCTGATACTAAACATCAAGTGGGACGATTTCATCAGCAATGAGGAGGTGCTGCGGCGGGCACACGTCGAAGACATCGAGATCAAGCTTGTAATGAGTCGCCTGCGCTGGTTAGGTCATGTCTGTCGAATGAATGATGATAGGCCGGTGAAGGAACTCCTGTATTGTGAGCTGGCTCATGGTTCTCGCAAAGTAGGTCGACCCAAACTCCGTTTTAAGGACACATGCAAAATGCATTGAAGTGTGCCGATGTTTTAGATCAATGGCAATTGGTAGTACACGATAGAGCGGAATGGAAGAACCTCATGAGGAAAGTTTGCAGGGCGCATAATACAAAGATAGTGATAGCTCACGAGAAAAGATGGGCTCGACGCAGAGCGGAGAGAAGTAAGAAAGGAACTGTGGATATACCCATTTCGGGTGAAAGGCGATAATGATATCAATATATTGTTCTTCCCTTTCCCAGGAGTTTTTAAAGTAAAGACCAATCTCCAATAAAAGTCTGCTTTGAACAAAAGTTTGATAACTTATGCAGTAAGGTGAATACAGGGTGTGGTTATTATTATTTCTGAAACTAGAGTATACGCAGTATATTTATCTAATCAGATTTGTGGGGGGGGTTTTGGGTTTTTTTTGAGGGTTTTTGTGTGTGTGTGTGTTTTCAGACCTTCCACAGCAACATTTCCAGTGTGAGGAGCAGCTTACTGACCAGGTGAGAAACCCACAGCCTCCACAGATTAATCAGGAACAAGAGGATGTCTGTATCATTCAAGGAGGAGAGCATAATGGAATGAACAACAAGACTGACTTTTATTGAAATGTGTACTGATGAGAATACTGACCACGGTAAACTTGGACCCGAAGGTTCCCAGCTCCTCTCTGATAACTCTTCTGTAGCTGAACAAAGAGCCACAAATCCAGCACCAAAACCAAAGAAGAGACAACACAAAAACAGAAGTCAAAACAGCAAAGCTGACAGCTCACTCGTGTCACAGAAGCTGTGCAAATGTGAAACAGCTGAAAAGTCTGAAAAATGTGACCTATAGGCGCTTTTCCTTTTGCAACAGTTTGGCCTCGTTTGGCCTCCTTTCGCACGGTACAGTTCGGCTTGCATGTTTTTCTACTGCACTCGGTGTCATTTGAAGTGGGTGGGAAATAGTTACAGGGAGGCGGCGCAACCCTCTCCCTCCCGCTACGTAAAACAAACGTAACTGGCGTAAATCAAGCGTAACGTTACGCAAAACACAAGTTGGCAGGATACGAGGCATCTGCATTCTCTGGCTGTTTTTTGTTTTGTTTTTTTTTAGATTTAGTATACTTTATTGATCCCCAGAGGGGAAATTGAGGGTCATCCACCACCTGGATGGATGAAGCAGCCACGATATGGCGCTATCCCTTAACCATTCACACACACATTCACACCTAGGGCCACTTTAGAGTCTCCAATTAACCTAACCTGCATGTTTTTGGCATGTGGGAGGAAACCGGAGAAATCCCGGGGTAAACCCACGCATACACAGGGAGAACATGCAAACTCCACACAGATCACTGTTGGTCGGGGGCTGGGATCGAACCCACGATCCCCACGATCCCCCAGCCAAGGGTAAACTGTGCTGCCGCAGTGTTAACCACTGCGCCACCGTGCAGCCAGAATAAAGGCAAAAACGGAGAACAGAAGGCAAACCCGCAATACGACACACTCTGGAAAGGTACTGGAGCATTTAGAAGCCATGAGGACGTGAACTACATCATGTATGACGGTAAGCTAATCATTGCTAATGCTACTTTGCTTTTAAGTCGGTCGTACAACATTGTAATGTCAACAAGTTTTCGATATTAGGTCCTAAAATCTGTATTCTGTGTGTGTTTCAGATGGCTCTCTTCTGGCAAAAATATCACTTCAAATGGTCGGCGTTAATGTTCATCACAGTGATGTGACCTCAAGTTCACGAACGCGAAGTGGCTATAATGTCTGTAGAAATGTTTAGCTTCCTGTACAACAAATTGCTCTGATCTGTGTCAAAATCATGGAGAGACTGTTGAGACGTCATGGAATTTATCTGCTCCAGCCAGTGGTGTCGTGGCAAAACATGGATCAGGTGCCATATAGTAGCATATGAGCCGTTAAATATATATTTCAACAGGTAAAGAGTACTGAGTTAGGCATAAGATATATTTAGCAATTATGATGCATTTTAAGCCAAAACAATTGGATCTAGGATTAGAAGTAATTAAAATAAAGCAGTCCTAAGGTTACATGGAGAAATACGTGGATTAGCTGGAAATATATCGTACTGAGTATTGTTGACTACCTGTAGATACTGTATAAATATATATTCTCTGCATCAACAGTGAACTCAAGTTGAAAGATCTGGTTGACTTTAAAACCGCAATAATAATGTTCAAAGTGAAGAATTTATCACTGCCTGCAAATATCCAAAAGTTGTTCCAAACAAGGGAGAAACAATATCACTTCAGAGGAACATGTATATTTCAAAAGCCTACAGTGAGAACAACCACCAAGCAACACTGTATTTCAGTGCAAGGAGTCAGATTATGGAACGATTATGGACCTGAATTAAAATCATGTACAACGCTTGGACAATTTAAACAAAAACTAAAGGAAGAAATACTCCAAACATATTTACAAGACGACATGTAAACTCACATAAGGATTGACATATCCAGCCTGTGTTGTGTTGTAGCTTAGTTTTTTTTTTTTTCTCTCTGTGACATTCTGTCTTAGATTTGTCTCGAATAGTAACTGCTTAACTTAGCTTAGCTTAGTTTTCTTTCTTTTTTTTTTTTTTCTCTCAGTCACACTTTGTCTTAGCTTTGTTCTAAATTGTAATCACTCTTGTCTTGTTTACTCTTTTTTCTTTGAATTCTTGGATGGAATATGGGTGGGCAATATAAGCTGCGGCTTCAGCCATCACCCATTTCGGATAACTCACGTGGAATTGTTTAGTAGAAGGAGTCTTTGTCTAATTTGACCTTGTTGTTATATTATACAGTTTCTTTAACCTGTACTGTATTATCCGAAATAAATAAATTCATTCATTCATTCATTCATTCATTCAACTCTACATGTATTCATGTAGTATTGCCCTGGGAATTTTGACAATAAACCTTTGTACTTTTGCAGATGTCTCGATTTTGTTTTACAGTCTTCAGCAAATAATTGCTTTGGTTACTTTTCTTAAAAATGAGCCATTATTTTCAAAGTCACTGATAAATGGTTTGTACTGTTGACTCTTTTCCCACCGGTGTCTGAAGAGACAAAATAGAAAATCATGATGCAAACACATAAATCACTAAATTGTTTATTCCAATCAGCAGCAAATTACAGATTATTTAGAATGTGAAAAATTCAAACTGTAAAAAAAAAAAAAAAGAAACTGCAATGGGTCACACACGCCGGCCACACTGCCTCACTGAGAAGCAACTGGTCGGCCCCTCGTACTGGTCCCGGTTCAGCAGATCTTTAGCCTGCATCTCTGTAAATAGTGAGGCAAGGTCCGGTTTGGGTGGATCTTTTTCCCCTTGCCTAGATGGAAGACAGAAATGGGTGGTGGATAATTAAAGAAAGTTTAAAACATATTTGAGAAATGAATGAATCTTTATTTTGGATAATTAGATTAAAAGAAAGGAACAGAATAATAGAACAAAGGGGGAAAAATCCAATAAGGTCAAATTAAACAGGAACTCCTCGGATTATACAATTCAACATAACTTATCAGAAATGGGTGATGGCTGAAGCTGCAGCTTATATTGCCCACCCATGTTCCGGCTAAGAATTCAAAAATAAAATAAGAGTGATAACAAATCATAACAAAGCCAAGACAAAACGTGACAAAAAATAAGCAACAGCACAACACAGACTGAATATGATAATCCTTGTGTGATTTTACATGTCGTTTTGTATATACAGACGTGGACAAAATTGTTGGTACCCCTCTGTTAATGAAAGAAAAACCCACAATGGTCACAGAAATAACTTGAATCTGACAAAAGTGGTAATAAATAAAAATTCTATGAAAATTAACCAATGAAAATCAGACAATGCTTTTGTATTGTGGTTCAACAGAATTATTTTAAAAAAACAAACTCATGAAACAGACCTGGACAAAAATGATGGTACTCCTAGAAAAGATTGAAAATAGGCCATAGGGACATGAACATGATCATAGGGACATGTTCAACCAAGATGTGTCCTCTAATTAACATCACAGGTGTCTACAAACTTATCGGCCTATTTAAAGGGTGACAAGTAGTCACTGTGCTGTGACCATTGTGGGTTTTTCTTTCATTAACAGAGGGGTACCAACAATTTTGTCCACATGTGTATGTGTGGAGTATTTATTCCTTTAGTTTTTGTTTAACTTGTCCAAGCTTTGTACATGATTTTAATTCAGGTCCAAAAGCGTTCCACAGTCTGACTCCTTGCACTGAAACACAGTGTTGCTTGGTAGTAGTTCTCAGACCCCAGGGCAGACCCAGAACTCACTGGAGAGACAACATCTCCCAGTTGGTCTGGGAACACCTTGGCATCCTCCCTGAAGATCTGGAGCAGGTGGCTGAGGAGAGGGAAGTCTGGGCTTCTCTGCTGCCTCTGCGACCCGGACCTCTGGAAAAGTGGTAGAAGATGGATGGATGGATGTCATGTATGGGAGTATTAATGAATGATACAAAGTCTATAGTGTGGGTTGATTCTGCAAATATTTCATTCTGTGCAGTATTGCGATTGATTTGCATATTTTACCTTTAATATAATTAATATGTGACTTCCAACACAGCTTATTATCAATTATTACACCAAGGATTTTAATTTTGGATACCCTTTCAATCTCTACACCATTTATACTGAGTTTAAATACTGAGTTGTTGTGATGTTGTGAAATAACGTTATCAATAAAATTTAGCCACCGCTGTGTCGCCCTGGTTTCAAGTGTGGGTGGTGTTTTGTGCTTGTATTGCTAAAATTTAAAAGGAAGCACTACAATGGGTCTCAAATATTTGTAATGTGTTCTATTACTGAATGAGTTTAAAGATGAAATACTATACATATATAAACTAAATTCTAATGGTGGCTGAACATCTCCCATTCCCCAAGGTGCAAGATACTCTATTATGACTATAACTCATAAAGGATCACAGAAATGATTTGATAAAAATAAATTAACAAGCGGTTTATTTTATGGTGGCTACTATTGGATGTGCCATTAATTTTCAATTACTCTGTAATTAATATTCACACAAATAAATCTCAATTCAGTCCCTTTCATATTAAGTGGAAATTGTGCTACTTTAAATTTGGCACTTTACCTAAACTTTAACTTAAAGGGAGGTAGTCGGATCCGGGAAAAAAATGCTTTTTTTGCATGCATGGAAAGAAAATCCTACAGACACATATAGCGCGACTGTCTGCAAGTGTGAATGACCTGTTACACGAGCAAATGTACGTTTTTTGGTCATTGGCTGTTTAAATTGAATTCTTTCCTCCCGAAAATATCATTTTTGAATATTAATTACAGCTAAATGGGAGCAGTTTCGATGCCGACATTTCACATCCTAATATACGTGTTCTATACACCATCGGCTTTTGCGTATCCGACTACCTCGCTTTAAAAAGCAAAAGATTTGACTATAAATATGATGTTGTAGCCACACATGTGACTTACTTTTTGCCTCACATCTTAGATAAGAACAAAGGGCAGAGCTTCCTTGGAGATAACAGGAAGCTGTGAAGGTGTAATCCTTGGTATGCAAGAGATGGCCTTGGGGGGATCCTTTGTGTGCCTAGAGTCTGTTTCGAGGATCCTTTGTGGGCCAAGGACTGTGAGGGTGATGCTAGGGGATTAAAGAGGAAATGCATTGTTACTTGTGATTTGAATGCAATATGATTTGTGAGCTGTGAGAGTCCTGGATATATAAAGGACGAGTTTTTCCTGAGACGCTCTCTTTTTTTACTCTGCTCATGTTGGAGATGTGAAATAAACTGCCTTGAGACAAAACCTGCCTCGTCATTTCACACTCCACAATGTGTTGTTTACCTGTCACAATACATTGGTGTCAAAACGTCGCCATTCTGAGCAGATCCTGTTTAGACTCTACAATGAAATACACACAAATTAAGAACATGCACAGCACGAAAGTGCAACATGTAAATAAATAAATAAATAAATAAATAAAATAAACTTTTTAACCAAGATTACAACTAGCTTATTTCATCAGATATTGTCAACACAAAAAAGCAACATACAAGGATGGACATAGCATTAAGCTAGGTCATCGTTTAAACACGATTAAGTTTTCGTCTGTCCTAAGTGAACTTTCCACTGTTGGAAAAAATAACATAAAGCATGAATATCACATCACTCACCGTCCTGTATATCACAATATCACGGCTTCAACTGCTGAAGTTGGGTGCGTCGCGGCTGTACATTCAATTCAATTCAGGTGGCTAGGTCTAATTCCCGGTGCGTCTCCGTCTATTTTGTGGTGGGTCTGCTTGTGCGCCCCACTGCAAGCTCAGTCTGCTTCCCTCTGCATTCTCTCATCAGCCGAAACACACAGGAAACTCTGCTGGACCGCGGTGTTAGATTTCTGCTGATTTCTCTTAAGCCATTCTATCGTTGTGGTTTATAATATCACTTGTTCGCGGGCTCACTGACGAAAAATTGCAAATGGCAACCAGCAAGCGATTCTCGAAAGTCAGCGTAACGCCCACTCTCATGACGCTACGCCCAGACCAATGAATGGCCAGCAGTGGCGTGACGAAACCGTGCCGGTACCCTTCGCACCTACTTTTATCGGTGCCGATAAAAGTGGAACAGTTCCGAAATAACGGAACTGTGAGGCCATTGGGTGCCAAAAGGAAAAACGGACAAAGGAGGACGAACCGTGCGAAAGGAGGCCAAACGAGGCCAAACTGTTCCAAATGGAAAAGCGCCTTATGTGTCCGGCCCTCTGAGAGCAAATATGAAGTGTGGAAACATCACACAGTCCAGACATGTAAAAGCTTTACAGCTACAATACCTGTGGAAAAGATTTTTAAAATGAGTCAGAGTTTAAACTTTATGTGAGAATCCATACAGGTAAAAGACCGTATTCTTGTGAGTCATGTAGCAAAAGTTTCTCTGAATGGTGCCTTGACTAAGCACTGTCACAGTCCGTGTGCTGACTCTGTCTGCACTCAGTGTGCGGCAGTCTCCCGTTCTCTCCTCTGGCGCACCTCCAGGATTTTGTTGTGACAGCATCTCAGCGGGGCTTCTGGCTGTCAAGAGCGGAGCTCTGCTGTACGGCGGGATTCCAATCAGCTGATGACCCTTCATCAGCTGGTTAATCTGTCAAGCACTATTTAAGGGAGTAGCCCTGTTTGCTCGGGGCTGCGACCTCACTCGCTTATGGATAACGCTGGTCTCCCCAACGTTAGACTGGAGTCCCTACGCTCCGGCTCCAGTCATCCTCTTTTCCTCGCAACACCCTGTAAGTTTATTCCCTAACCTGTGTTTATTGTCAGTGTGCTATTACCTTTGTCTTTATTTGTGTTTTGCCCCTCGTGGCTCATTATTTTGTACCTTTTTGTCATTGTTTAATAAATACGCAACTCACTGGTCACCTATAGCGTCTCATTTGCGGTCCATGAAGGCCGCTCATGACAGGAGGTCACAGCCCAAAAGAGACGCCGGTGACCGTGAGTTTTGCCTAATTAGGACTTGTTGTTTTCCCTGTCTGGGTACCTGCATGCTGGGAGATAATGTCGCCGCTCAGGGGCCACACTTGGAGCCTGGGCTACGAGCTGGTGAAGGCCCTCGTCTATATTGATGGAACTCTTTTCACTGCTCACCTCTATGACACTCCCAGCGATGTATGCCAGCACCCTGGACCTCACTGAGGCACTCATTAACTGCCACCCTCGCTACTCCAACCACCCTGAAGTCATGGCGAGGAAGGCGAACATCTCTGCTCTCCGGGAGAGACTCCGTGGGCTGGAGGGAAACTCTGGCAGGAAGCCGAAGAGAAGGCACCCTTGCTTCTCGCTTCGGGATGCCATTCCTGTCCCCATTCCAGTCCAGGAGTTCGCACCACCCAGGGGGCATCCCCAAAGGAGTGAGATGTTAGTCGGGATTCCCCTGGAGAGGTTACAGCTGACAGCTATTTCCATCCGGGAACCGAGTGGCTGCAGCTCGCTCTGCCATCCACCCCACACAGATCATGAAGCATGTGACGGCAGCAGTCAGGCTGGTGGAGAGGAATCCTGAACTGTGTGATTATCCGGAATACGCTGACCTGCTCGCCTCCCTTTCCGCGCAGGAGCGGCGTTTTCCTAACCTCACCTTCGCCTCGCCCTCTGCCAGTAAATGTCGTCTCCAAGCAGATCGCACACCTCAGCGAGAACCCCGTCCGGATCCAGTTCCGGGTAGCCACACGAACTCCTCCTGTCTCCCAGCCAGCTGTAGCCTCTTTGTCTCGCCGAAGAGGTAAAACAGCCACCTCCGCCTCCGGGTCATCTCTCCCCGTTGTTCCGTCAGCTCCTCGTTCCCGGTTCGCCTCGGCTGTTTCTCCCTCCTTCTTGACGTTCACCCCAGCTGCTGTGGGCTCCACGAGTCCGTCTCCGGATGCTCCCGGTCCTGATCCGGTGCGAGAGGCTCCTCTTCGTCTTCCCGGGGGGTCCTCCATTTCCATCCAGCAGGGGAAGGGAAGATTCAAGTTCACTGCAGCGGGTCCCATCAGCCCTCCGGGAATCAGGCAAATGTCTATTCATTCTTTTCCTGTATTGGGTGAATTGCCTTGTTTGATTCCTAGGGGTGGAGTTCGGGGTTCACAGCCCCCCGAGCTTCCTCCACCTGCTGCAGAAATTAATTATGAACCTGCCACCTTTGTGTCTCCTTCCCCTGAGCGTTCCGCGGTGCTATGCCTACGCCGCCGGACGAGGAGGGAGCCTGCGGGCCTGGAGAGCCTGGTTCCAGCCCCGCAGCCACGACACGGGCAGAGGAGGAGGGCGGACTGCAAGTTGGAGCCTGAGCCAATGACGAAGTGTCCCCGGGTTTCTAGGGAGGAGCGGTCCGACTTAGCAGGTCGAGGATCTCCTGCCACCACGCTGTGCGGGTCGTCGGTGTGGTCATCAGTGTTGGAGGATACTCAGGCTGTGGGAACCATCATGCCAGCTGCAGGGCCCGCCGTAGCTGAGTTGGAGCCAGAGGATGTCCTTCTGCCTTCTGAACCCGGATCGTCGAAATCCTGGACAGTGACAGAACTCGAGTTCAGGCAAATGCTCTATTTTGTCTTCCTCCTATCAATTCTAGAGCATTTTTGCCTGTCTCTCAGGGAGACGAGCCAGGTGCAGCCGTCCACTGCATCCGAGCTCGTTTCGCTGGGCTCTGTCGCTGCCGGTGATCCTGATCAGGTATTCTCTCGGCGCCACACCAGTCGGCTGCCTTTTGCAACAGCGGCTCGATTCCGAGTTTTTTTTTCCCTTCCTCTCTCTTTTGATCACTTTTTTTTTCACCCCACTTATATCACGGACACACAGATCGTCCCAAATGTCTCCTGAGCCGGTGGACGGAGCCACTGTTTATAGCAGGATTCGATACAACAGGGAAGAGCTGCTAGCATTTAACCGCCACCCGGTCCCACTGGAAAAACTCGACATACCGAGAGAACTGAGGCGAAAACGCCGCGGCTGCCGGGCTGGAGTAAGGCGGAGGACAAAAAATATAAGGTACAGACCCTCCCTTCCATCTGTTGTCATGGGAAATGTACGGTCGATACTGGGAAAGTTAGATGAGCTAGCGGCTATCTCCCGTTATGATAGCACTTACCGGGAGTGCTCTCTCCTTTTGTTTACTGAGACGTGGCTAACTGAACTAGCAGCAGATGCTAACATTGAGCTGGAGGGTTTTCACATGATACGAGCTGACCGAACACCAGAGAGTGGCAAAACTAGGGGCGGTGGAGTGATAATGTATGTTAACAACAACTGGTGTAGACCGGGACATATCACTGTTAAACAACGACACTGCAGCAAAGACATTGAGTTGCCCCACCAGAGGATTAAACACACTGGATCACTGTTACACCACAGTGAAAGACGCATATCGCGCTGTCCCTCGAGCTGCGCTGGGATTATCTGATCACGTGATGGTTCACCTCATTCCCACATACAGACAGAGATTGAAGCTCACTAAACCTGTTGTGAGCACTACGAAGATACGGACCAGTGATGCTGAGGAGAAGCTGGAAACGTGCATGGAAATATCTGACTGGGGCATGCTTAAAGGAGCCACGCATGATCTGGATGAGTACACGGACACTGTGAACTCATATATCCACTTTTGTGAAGAGAACATTCTTCCATCACGCACCAGGGTGAGTTACTCTAATGACAAACCCTGGTTCACAGCTAAGCTCAGACAGATCAGGAAGGAGAAGGAAGCAGCGCTGAAAAGTGGAGACAGGGACTGCTACAGGGAGGTTAAATACCGGTTTAACAGAGAGCTGAAGAGGGCTAAATCTGTGTACTCAGAGAGACTCCAGCAGCAGTTCACTGCTAATGATTCGGCTTCCGTGTGGAGAGGACTGAGGCAGATCACCAACTATCGGCCTCAGGCTCCTAAAGGTCAGGATGACAAAGCCCTTTGTCAGAGACTGTCCCAACACTATGCCCGTTTTGACACCTCGTCATCTGTGTCCAACTCCCCCCCTCCCTCCAGCTCCACAGCCTCCACATTCCCTACTTCATTTAAGGCACCCCCCCCCCACCTCCCCCCTCCCCTTATCATCAGTGAGCAGGATGTGCTCAAACAGTTCTCCAGACTGAACCCGCGCAAGGCCCCCGGCCCAGACGGCGTGTCTCCCTCCACCCTGAGACTCTGTGCGAAACAGCTGGCTCCTGTATTCACAGACATTTTTAACACCTCCCTTAAGTTATGCCACGTGCCATCCTGCCTCAAATCCTCCACCATCATCCCTGTCCCCAAGAAGCCACGGATCACTGGACTTAATGACTACAGACCTGTAGCGCTCACCTCTGTAGTCATGAAGTCCTTTGAGCGCCTGGTCCTGTCCCACCTCAAGTCCATCACCACCCCTCTCCTGGACCCGCTGCAGTTTGCCTACCGAGCCAACAGGTCTGTAGACGATGCAGTCAACCTGGCCCTCCACTCCATCCTGCAGCACCTGGACTCCCCGGGAACCTACGCCAGGATCCTGTTTGTGGACTTCAGCTCCGCATTCAACACCATCCGCCCCGCTCTGCTCCGGGACAAGCTGTCCCTGCTCAACGTGCCTGACTCCCTCTGCAGGTGGATCATCGACTTCCTGACGGACCGGAGGCAGCATGTGCGGCTGGGAAAGACTGTCTCAGACTATACTAGCATCAGCACCGGATCACCCCAGGGCTGTGTACTTTCCCCCCTACTCTTCTCCCTTTACACCAACTCCTGCACCTCCAGCCACCAGTCTGTCAAGTTGATCAAGTTTGCGGACGACACCACCCTCATCGGGCTCATCTCCAACGGCGACGAGTCCGCCTACAGGAGAGAGGTGGCCCAGCTGGCGTCCTGGTGCAGCAATAACAACCTGCAGCTGAACGCTCTGAAGACAGTGGAGATGATTGTAGACTTCAGGAAAGTCACTACTCCTCTGCCCCCCCTCACCCTCTCAGGCTCTCCCATCACCACTGCTGATTCCTTCCGCTTCCTAGGCACTACCATCACCAGGGACCTCAAATGGGAGCTGACCATCAGCTCACTCATCAAAAAAGCCCAGCAGAGGATGTTCTTCCTGCGGCAGCTGAGGAAGCTCAAGCTACCCACCAAGATGTTAGTGCAGTTCTACACAGCCATCATCGAGTCCATCCTCACCACCTCCATAACCGTGTGGTACGCAGGAGCCACTGCCAGGGACAGACTAAGGCTGCAGCGCGTCGTGCGCACTGCTGAGAAGGTGATCGGCTGCAAGCTCCCATCTCTCCAGGATCTGTACATCTCCAGGACCCGGAGGCGTGCTGGCCGGATCATAGCCGATCCCTCACACCCTGGTCATGTACTGTTTGCCCCCCTCCCCTCTGGTAGAAGACTTCGGTCCATCCAGACTAAAACCTCCCGTCACATGAACAGCTTCTTCCCCTCTGCCATTAGACTGCTGAACACTAAGTGACTCTCGTGCACCATGTACAGCAGCTCAACCAGACTCATGTCAATCATCACTGTTTTCTTCCTGCATTACCGACTGCACTATATAGTTCTCCACAGTATCTGCTGCTGGCTAATATATATTTTAACTGTTGACCAGTATCACTTAATCTTATCCTACACTTTATTACATGTATAGTTTATTTCTCTTATCTTATCATGTTTAATGTTGCAGCATTGTACCGAGACAAATTCCTAGTTTGTGTACTACATGAACAATGGCAATAAACCTGATTCTGATTCTGATTCTGATTCTGAGTTGCTAGCTGTTAGCATGAGGCCTACATATCTCCCGAGAGAACACTCACACGTGATCTGCATTGTTGTTTATGCAAATCCGACGGCGAACGCTGGGACAGCGCGTGACATCATCCATTCAGTAACCAGCAGGCTGCAGACAGAACACCCAGATGCTCTTCTCCTCATCTCAGGCGATTTCAACCACGTTTCACTGTCTCCTATTCTGCCCACTTTCACCCAGTATGTCACATGCCACACTAGAGACAATAAAACACTGGATTTGTTCTACGCAAACACTAAGGAGGCGTACACCTCATCACAACTCCCCCCACTTGGGAGATCGGATCACAACTTGGTTCATCTCCGACCGGTGTACAAACCCCTAGTGCACAGACAACCTCCGGCCATGCACACTGTGGAGTTATGGTCTGAGGAGACAATGGACACTCTAAAGGACTGTTTTGAAGCCACTGCCTGGAAGCAGCTCTGCGATCCACATGGTGAGGACACCGATGGCCTCATTCACACCTTCACGGGCTACCTCAGCTTCTGTGTGGACAAATCCGTTCCCACCAAGACCATACGGCGTCACTCAAACAACAAACCCTGGATCAACCCTGAGATAAAAACACTTCTGAGAGAGAAGAAGAGGATCTTCAGGTCGGGGAACAGGGAGATGCTGAAGTCTGTACAGAGGGAGCTGAGGAGAAAGATCAGAGAAGGCAAGGACAGCTTCAGGAAGAAGATGGAGGACAAGCTGCAACAGAGCGACATCAGCGGGGTCTGGAGAAACCTCAAAACCATCTCTGGGCCCCAGAATACCTCCCCCCAGGCCACGGGGGGCAGGGAGTGGGCGAACAACCTGAATCTGTTTTTCAATAGATTTGACCAACCGCCCTCCCCCCTGTCTGCACAACAACCACTGCTGCCACTAAGAAATCAAGTCCTGCTGCCCACTCCCCACTCCACCGACACCCCCCCCCCACTCCCAACACACAGCCCCCCATCCTGACCCTGACCAAGACCCAGGTGAGGACGGAGCTGAGGAAGATCAAGGCGAGGAAGGCATCAGCGCAAAGCTCCTCAAGTCCTGTGCAGACCAGCTGTGTGGGATTGTGACGTATATCTTCAACATGAGCCTGAAACTGGGGAGGGTACCACAGCTGTGGAAAACATCTTGTGTGGTACCTGTACCAAAAACTTCCCACCCCAAAGACCTGAACAGCTTCAGACCGGTGGCCTTGACGTCCCACTTGATGAAGACCCTGGAGAGACTGCTCCTTGCTCATCTCCGCCCCCTGGTGGAACCAGCGATGGATCCACTCCAGTTCGCCTACCAGCATGGCATTGGGGTGGAGGATGCGGTGATCTTCCTCCTTCCCCGTTCTCTGTCCCACCTGGAGAAGCCCGGGAATATGGTGAGGATCATGTTCTTTGACTTCTCCAGTGCTTTCAACACCATCCAACCGATGATCCTGAAGGACAAGCTGCTGCGCGCAGGGGTGGACCAGCACCTGTCATCATGGATCCTGGACTACCTCACGAACCGGCCTCAGTTTGTGAGAACCCGGGACTGTGTTTCCGACACGATCATCAGTAGCACGGGGGCCCCCCAGGGAACGGTGCTGGCTCCCTTCCTGTTCACTCTTTATACTGCGGACTTCTCACACAACACAACACATTGCCATCTACAGAAGTTCTCTGATGACTCTGCGATCGTTGGTCTCATCTCCAGCGGAGATGAAGCTGAGTACAGAGGGCTTATCCAGGACTTTGTGGACTGGTGCCATCGGAACTGCCTCCAGATCAACGCGAGGAAAACTAAGGAGCTGGTGGTGGACTGCCGCAGGCATGGGCAGCCCCTCACAGCACCAGTAAATATACAGGGAACAGACATCGAGATGGTGACATCCTACAAGTACCTGGGTATTCATCTGAACAATAAACTAGACTGGTCACACAATACTGACGCACTCTACAAGAAGGGACAGCGCAGGCTGTTCCTGCTGAGGAGACTCAGGTCTTTTGGTGTACAAGGGGCGCTGCTGAAGTCATTCTATGACACGGTGGTGGCATCAGCCATCACTTTTGGAGTGGTCTGCTAGGGCAGTGGCATTACTGCAGCCGATAGGAAGAGACTGAACAAACTGATTAAGAAAGCTAGCTCTGTCCTGGGGCAACGCCTTGATCCGATGGAGGAGATAGGAGAGAGAAGGACGGTGGCTAAACTGTCATCTCTGCTGGAGTCCGAGTTCCACCCTATGCAGGACATACTGGATGCACTGAGGAGCTCATTTAGCAGCAGACTACATCATCCCAGGTGCACAACCGAGAGGTTTCGTAGGTCCTTCCTACCAACGGCTGTCAGACTGTACAACCTA
This sequence comes from Pholidichthys leucotaenia, assembly GCA_020510985.1. Lineage (NCBI taxonomy): Eukaryota > Metazoa > Chordata > Actinopteri > Cichliformes > Pholidichthyidae > Pholidichthys > Pholidichthys leucotaenia. Next base: position 27,645,092 of record CM035847.1, on the reverse strand, counting down.
AGCAGGGCTGCTCGCAGAGATAGCAAAAAGACGTAACAAACTAATAGTTTTTTTTGAATGCAAAAGATGCAATAGACTTACACAATGGTCCTCTCCGGCATACAACTAGGAACATACCGGTCGCTATGGAGGGTGAGAATATGTATGGGCACATAATCATACCATGTAGGATAACTAAATAGACGGTTATGCTGTTTCATCCCACCTAGCAACAATGCTCTGCACTGTGTGTGTTTATATATTTACATATTTATTCCATCTAGCTACAATGCTCTGCACTGGGTGTGTTTATATTTATATATCTATATATTTATTCCATCTAGCTACAATGCTCAGCACTGGGTGTGTTTATATTTATATATCTATATATTTATTCCATCTAGCTACAATGCTCCGCACTGTGTTTTTATATATCTACATATTATTCCATCTAGCTACATTTCTCCGCACTGTGTGTGTTTATATACTTGCATATTTATTCCACCTAGCTGCAATGCTCCGTACTGTGGGTGTTTATATATTTACATATTTATTCCATCTAGCTACAATGCTCTGCACTGTGTGTTCATATATTCATATATTTATTCCATCCAGCTACAATGCTCTGCACTGTATGTCTGTGTGTGTGTGTGTGTGTGTATATATATATTTTATAGTAATATGTACATATGTATATTAGCTGCTCTTGCTTGCTTGTTTTTTTTTTTTCTTGCCTTCTGATTGTTGCTCTGAGTGTTGCTATCCCTGTGCTGTTGCAATCCTGGAATTTCCCCGTTGTGGGACTAATAAAGGCTTATCTTATCTTATCTTATCTTATCTTATCTTATCCCTATTCTCTTTCTTGTCCTGAGCCTTCTCCCAGGGTCACCGGTGCGGAGCCTATCCCGGTCGCTGTGCTGGAGGTTCCGGGTTTGGGGTTGGAGGCCATCTCTGGTGCTGCGCCAGCCCAGTCAGGGTCCGTCATGGGTACTGCTCTGGCCCAGTCGGGATCCGTCGTGGGTGCTGCTCCGGCCCAACCAGGGTCCGTCGTGGGTGCAGCGCTAACCCGATCGGGGTCCAGCAGGGGTGCAGTGCCGGTTCGGCTCGAGGTCGGTGAGGGAGCTGCAGAGGGAGCTGCAGATCCTCTGCCGTCTGACGCTGGACTGGTCCTTCATCCTTCCCCCAATCCTTCTCCACCGGGTGCCGTTGGGGTTCCCCGTATTCGGCTCGGCTCTCCCTCGCTACCCCTCTCAATGGGGAGGCCGTCTCCGGATTCTCCCCTGCGGTCCTGGTGGCGCAATGGCACGGGTTGGCTGCCTGAGAAACTGCTTCGCCCATTTGGCATTCTAGGTCGGCCACCCGACAAACTTATCTTTCTGTTCGGCGATCTGGTCCGGCCACCAGAAGTTCTGTTTTTCCCGGCCAGGGACTGGGGTAGACTGCCCGAGCTTCTCCTTTTCCCCCTGCCGGCGGTTTGGACACTTGACGCAGGAAGACCCCCTGAACTGTTTGCGTTCATGCCATCGTGCTCTGCCTGCTGTCATCTCTGTGTGGTGTTTCTTTTTTTTTTTTTTTTTTTCCCTGCTCTTCTGTAATTTTTGGGATGCGCTGGTGTGTTTCTTAGGGGCCTGTGTATCTTGGTTATAGGGCTTTTTCTCCTGTTATTTGCATGTATTGTCCTATTTTTTCACATGTGTGCATTATGGAGTATTTGTTGTTTGTTTTCCCATGCTCTGTAGTTGCCCGTGTTTGTATTTTTCTGTTTTTCTCCTGGTTCTGGCCCGCCTTGGCCTTTTCCCCCCTCCTCCCTCCCTGGGGCGGTCCCGTGGACCTTCCAGGTGGGGGGTCTTGATGTTACACCGTGTCTGGAATCCGCTTCGTGAACGGGGGCAACTGTCCCAGTCCGTGTGCTGACTCTGTCTGCACTTGGTGTGCGGCAGTTTCTCTTAACTTCCGCTTCTGAGAGAGAGCAGACGCCTTTTCTAATCCTCTCTCTTTCCCTTCTGATCCTAGCTTGCAATGTTGTGTTTTTGTCTGTGTTTAGTCGCTCTTCTGCTGAATCTTAATCTAAATGGAAATTATGGATCTGGAAAGCGGCTTAACTGTGATTGTCACCACTTTAAAAGAAGATAGGGTCAGGAGGAACCCAAGAGGCGACTCATGGACATTGGAAGTCATGCGTCTGTGGAGATTTGGCAGGAAACATTATTGGATATGATCTCAGGACTTCTATTTTTGGCTGTGAAGTTCCCTGATGTATCAGAAATTGAAGGAAGGTGAGAGAGCTGATCAAAGCGGACCCAGCAAGCTCCTTCATCAAATTTGACCAGTTGGGGAGTGCACGTGTAGCGGCAAACGGTGAACTGAATGACAGTGATTCAGTGAAGGAATACATCTGGAGCCCCGTGCTCTCCATGGAATGGAATGCCTGTTTAAGCCTGTAATATTAAAATTATGAAGCACAAGCGCATGAAGAGAGGAAATTTCTATTCTCCGTGGGCTCTGAGCTGTGTAGATTTGACCTTGTTTTGATGCCCTGTTTACATTCCTCCTTGATGAGATAAGCAGTAGTGGTGGCTGCTAGCCCAAACAATCGACAGACAGCTGCTGTCTTCAGTGGATGAACTTCTCAAGGACAGTCCATGTGCCTTTATCTGCAAGCGAAGAGACAGACTCCGGACTTGTTTATAAGTCACATGACTATAACATCTATCTACTGCCTGGAGGCACCCTCTGCTGTTCACTAGCAACTGTCACACCTACACTATACAAATGCACACAACATTACACGAACTGATACATATATACTGACTCATACATACACTGCCTCTCTCAACTCTTGTTTGTGTGATCTATAGTGTCTGCTAATTGTGCATAGAGGGTTTTTTTCTGTGTAGTCAAAATTTGGCTCATTTGAGCTTTATATGAGCTTATATGAGCGTTATTCTGATTAACTATGTTTTTTCTCTCTCCTATTGTGTTTTCCTCCCCCTCCCTTCCCCTCTTTACCTCAACTGTAAGACAGGCGCCTTGCATGGCGCCGCGTCATTGGATGCGCCTAACGTGCGCGTCCAATGTCAAGTCAAATTCCTCGTATGTTTACTTGTAAATATACTTGGCAATAAAGCTGATTCTGATTCTGATTCTGATTCTGAGTTTTCCGTTCTCTCCTCAGGCGCACCTCCAGGATTTTGTTGTGACAGCGTCTCGGCGGGGCTTCCGGCTGTCAAGAGCGGAGCTCTGCTGTACGGTGGGATTCCAATCAGCTGATGACCCTTCATCAGCTGGTTAATCTGTCAAGCGCTATTTAAGGGAGCAGCCCTGTTTGCTCGGGGCTGCGACCTCACTCTCTTATGGATAACGCTGATCTCCTCAAGGTTAAACTGGAATCCCTAGGCCCCGGCTCCAGTCATCCTCTTTTCCTCGCAACACCCTGTAAGTTTTATTCCCTAACCTGTGTTTGTCATCAGTGTGATAATTATTTGTGTTTTGCCCCTCGTGGCTCATTATTTTGTACCTTTTTGTCATTGTTTAATAAATACGCAACTCACTGGTCACCTATAGCCTCTCATTTCCGGTCCGTGAAGGCTGCTCATGACAAGCACATCAGAATCCACAAAGGTGCAAAGCCATTTTGGTGCCAAACTTGCAGCAAAATTTTCAGGCATAATAGCACATTGACGAAGCACAAGAGAGTTCACACAGGTTACACACACAGGTTCACACAGGCTACCTGGTGGCCTTTTCCCTCAGGCTACCTGGTGGCCTTTTCCCTCAGGCTAGCCAGCGCGTCCCCCGGGTCGCGGATGGGGGTACCCCCTCAATATGAGTAATCATGGCGAGGGTAGCTTTGAATAACCAATAAGAAGCCGTGGACGATGAGGAACCCAATATGAAAAATGAATAATACAGGAAAAAGATGCTGGAAAGGTACTGACCAGGATAAAACGGTCCCCTCAGCTCATTTCTGCACTAGGCGGGCTGTTGAGAGCGATGGTGCAGCTTCGTCTTTGAGTGTCACAAACACTCAACCGGGATCCCCATCAGACCAGCACAGATCTGGTCCTGGGCCCCAACAAGATCAAAAAAGGACTAAACGGTACACAAGAAAAGAAGAAACAGTAAAATGGTCCCTTGATGAGAAGAAAATTATTCTGTCCTGCTACGCCTATTCAAGGTATGAGAAGTGGGGCAGAAGGAAAAAGCATATATTTGAGGAGAAGATCAGAGAATCTGAGCTACCACCAGAAAAGAAAGGAGCCACCACCACCTCCAAATTAACATCTATAGTCTCTCAGGTCTCAAAATACTTAGGACAAGAAGAAATAGAAAAGATCAAATATGAAGCTCAAGCCCAAGCAATAAAAAATTATCAAGATGCCAACCTATTTGAGCAACAAGAATACAAACAAAGTCAGTGGAGCATGGAGGAAAGATGGGTTTTAATATGGGCAACCGAGTACGCCAAGATGAAATACAGCAACCAGCGGGAACGATGCAATGAGTGGCAGCGAATCTTTTTCCATCACTGCCCGGATAAAACTGGCGTACCCCGAGCCAAACTCACAACCCAGAGACACAACTTCCTCACCCAAAGGTACTTCACAGAGCAACAATTGGAGTACATGCACACTGAAATAGGAAAAATGGCACAGAATAACATCTGCCCAGTTGAGTGTCCACTACCACTACCATTAATTGAAAAACCTCTGGAACAACCTTGTCAAACACACCCTACAGAGGTGCCACCAGGCCACCCAGGTGAATCCCCTGCAACTTCTGGCTCAGAATCAGAACATCCTGATGAAGCAACAAGGGGGAGTGTAGACCAGGATCCAAGAAGGAAACAGATCAACCCCCAAATAGAAATGAGCCAACATCAACTAGAAATGGAAGAGGAACTTGCAAACAAAATAGAAGAAACAAAAAAAATGACAATGAAAGAACGTCCTAAATTAATTAAGCTTAAAGACAATAAAGAATTCAAATTACTACTGCAAAAGGTCAACAGAGGCCTATGTGACCTTGTACCTCAGGGGGTCAGTCTGACAGAGCTTAACTGCATAAACTTTGGTGCAGCGTGGTATGTGCAGAGTAAGCTAGCTCCACAGCATAAAGAAAAAACTGAACGTCAAACCAAAACAAAAATCTCCACACCCATTTGGAAAAATAAACTTCAAGGAAAAATTAATCGATTTAGGGCAGAAATTTCTCAAATGACTTATTATATACAGAACCAAAACTGCAATACTAAATTACTGAGAGTAATCAACAGAATCCAAGAAAAATATAACATCAGGAAAGAGCAAATAATAGGAAAAATAGCAGAGCACCAGGCGCAAGTCAAGGCCCTAGCAGCCCAAATCAGAAATAGGCAACGGAGAGAGAACTCAAAACTGATAAATAAATTATTTGCACAGAACCCAAAACAAGTCTACAGGAGGTTTATAGATGAAACTATTGAAGTTGAGGTACCTCCTGAGAAAACCCAACTGGAAACATTCTGGAGAAATCTGTTTGAGGACCCAGTTCAACATAAAAATAATAATTGGATTCAAACCATTGCTGAGAAAAATAAAGGAAAACAACAGATGCCCTCATTAAAAATCACAGAAGAAACAGCTCAAGAAAAAATCAGGAAATACCTTAACTTCAAATCCCCTGGAATAGATAAAATACCAAACTTCTGGCTCAAAAAGATAACAGCACTACATAAACACTACGCAGAGGCATTTAACCGACTTGTTAGAGGAGAGGAAGAAGCACCAGAGTGGCTCACATATGGAAACACCATACTCCTGCCCAAGAGTCTTGAAACCCAACAAGTCAGTAAATACAGACCCATCTGTTGCCTCCCGACCACATACAAATGGCTGACAGGAATCATTACTGAGGCCATTTATGAACATCTGGACGCAGAAAACTACTTGCAACCACAGCAAAAAGGCTGTATAAGAAATAAGCTGGGAGCCAAAGAACAACTACTCATTAATAAAACCATCCTGGAAGACTGCAAGAGGCGTGAGAGAAACTTAAGCATGGCGTGGATCGACTACAAAAAGGCATTCGACAGTATCCCCCACTCCTGGATAATACGCTGTCTGGAGCTGTATAACATCAGCCCAGAGATTAAAACTTTTCTGGAGGTCCAGATGGCTAAGTGGAAAACCACAATTACGCTTAACCACAAAGAAGGACAAATAACAATCCCAGACATCAGGATCCAGCGAGGAATATTCCAGGAGGACAGCCTTTCGCCACTGCTCTTCTGTCTGTGTATTGACCCCTTAAGCAAAATCTTATCAGACCTTGACATCGGGTATGACTTAAGCAAAGGCAGAACAAGAAAAGGGAGCAAGAGAGTGAATCATCTGCTCTACATGGACGACCTCAAGCTCTACGCAGAATCTGAACAAAAACTGAATCAACTTGTCAGTACCGTTCACATGTTTTCAAAAGACATCTCCATGGAATTTGGACTTGACAAGTGTGCAAAATGTACAATAAAAAAAGGAAAGAAAACAGCATCAGAAAATATCCAAATAGAAGACAATAAGCATATCAAAGACCTGGCAGGGGAATCGGCATATAAATATCTGGGCATAGAAGAAAACACAACTATTGAACACAGAAAAATGAGGGAAATGGTCAAAAAAGAATACCAACATCGCCTAAAGAAAATCTGTAAATCAAATTTAACACCTAAAAATAAGATCACTGCAATAAACCAGTTGGCAGTACCAGTTGCCACATATGGATTTGGGGTGATAGACTGGCCACAGGGGGAACTGGACAAGTTGGCTGTTCGGACCAGGAAGACCCTAACCCTTCATAAGGTAACATACAGAAACCAATGCCTAGATAGGATATATATGCCACGTAAAGAGGGAGGGCTGGGCCTAATTGAAATGAACCAGGCCTACAGGGCAACAATAATAAGCATTGGTCAATACCTAAAAAGCGCTAATGATGAGACCGTGGAAAAGGTCACCCAACATCATGAAACCCTCAGCATTAACACATCCATAACTAAACAAGCTGAGACCTTTGCAGCAGATTTATTAGATAACATGAAAGCCAGTCAGCAAAACCCAGCAACAAAAATAGCCAGAAAGACGAGAGAAAAATACAGCAAAAGGACACAGGAGGAAAGAAAAGAAAGATGGAAACAACATAAGCGAGCAGGACATTTCCAGGAGGAACTCAATAGGGATTATATTGATAGGGAAGAGACATTGCGCTGGATCAGGAATGGAGATCTGGGGTACGACGAGGAGAGACTAGTGGTTGGAGCACAAGACAAGGGACTTCTAACCAATGGTTTTAAAAAAATGGCAGGATTGTCACAGAGTGACAAATGTCGATTCTGTCATGTAGCGGTGGAGAGTGTAAGCCACCTACTCTCCGGCTGCCAGGTCCTCATGGCCGATGGACACTACACTGCTCGCCACAACAAGATCTGCCATTATATACACTGGAAAATATGCAAAGAATTCAAAATAGAAGTAAAAGGACCAGTATGGGAGCACGATCCAGAGCCAGTTAGCTCCAACGGAGATATTACCATCTTTTATGACAAGGAAATCCCAACTGGAAGACACATTGAAGGAGGAGCAATAAAACCGGACCTAGTTATCTTGAACAAAAAGGACAAAACTGCCAAATTAATCGATGTAACCATACCAAACGACTACGGCCTCAACAGAGCAGAAAGAGAAAAAATAACAAAATATCAAGACCTCAAAAACGACCTAAGGAGCACCTGGAATCTGCAGGATGCAGATATTATACCTGTGGTGGTGGGAGCAACTGGGATGGTTAAGAAGAACTTGAAAAAATATCTACAAGCAATACCCGGCTGCCCTAGCATCTGTGAAATACAGATCTCAGCAATCAGAGGAACAGTCTCTATCTTAAAGAGAGCCCTTGGATACAAAGCTTTTTGATTTAAAGTGTAATCATAGACCCCTGGTTGGGGCCCATTGCACTTGTAAGGAAATGAGATACAAATAAATAAAACAGTGAGAACTCTCACCCGTGTGAGGGCGCTTTCAGGAGGAACTCAATGGGGATTATATTGACAGGGAAGAGAAATTGCGCTGGGTCAGGAACGGGGATCTGGGGTATGACAAGGAGAGACTAGTGGTGGGAGCACAAGACCAGGGACTTCTGACTAATGGCTTTAAAAAAATGTTTGGACTGTCACAGAGTGACAAATGTCGATTTTGTCATACAGTGGTGGAGAGTGCAAGCCACCTACTCTCTGGCTGCCAGGTCCTCATGACTGTTGGACACTACACTGCTCGCTACAACAAGATCTGCCGTTATATACACTGGAAAATACGCAAAGAATTTAAAATAGAAGTAAGAGGACCAGTATGAGAGCACAATTCAGAGCCAGTCAGCTCCAACGGAGATATTACCATCTTTTATGACAAGGAAATCCCAACTGGAAGACTCATAGAAGGAGGAGCAATAAAACTGGATAGTGTTATCTTGAACAAAAAGGGCAAAACTGCCAAACTAATAGATGTAACCATACCAGACAACTACGGCCTCAATAGAGCAGAAAGTGAAAAAAATAACAAAACATCAAGACCTCAAAAACAACCAAAGGAGCACCTGGAAACTGCAGGAAGCAGATATTATACCTGTGGTGGTGGGAGCAACCGGGATGATGAAGAAGAACCTGAAAAAATATCTACAGGTGATTACTGGCTGCCCTAGTAGCTGTAAAATACAGATCTCAGCAATAAGAGGAACAGTCTCCCTCTTGAAGAGAGGCCTCGGATACAGAGCTTTTTGATTTAAAGTGTAACCATAGACCCCTGGCTGGGGCCCATTGCACTTGTAATGAAATGTGATGCAAATAAATAAAACAGTGAGAAGCCGTAATCTCGTAACACCTGTGGAGAAAGTTTCCATCGGCGTGGTAGTTTATTCAGGCACTTACAGACTAACAAGTAGTAGAGGTATCAGAGGGAGAGCTCCTCTGGGAACCTTCATAATGCTTTTTTCTTGTTCATGTTCATATCTTATCTATGGGAATATTAATGAGCTATAATAGTTGTTGCAGCTTTATTTGTACATAGTTGGGAATGTAATTTTTCTTGAATTTCAAATATTTGTTTTGTTCAATAGCTGATTTTGTCGTTGTTGTTTAGGTGATACAATTTCTATTCTAGCTTTCAAAATTTATGAGTAAAAGTTGCAAATATATTAATATGTTAAACCAAATCATCTATCCATCTCCATCTTCTTCTGCTTAATCCTTTTCGGGTCGCGGGGGGGATGGAGCCTATCCCAGCGTCTTTGGGCGAGAGGCAGGGTACACCCTGGAAAGATTGCCAGTCCATCGCAGGGCCAACACAGAGAGACAGACAACCATTCACTCTCACAGTCATACCTAAGGACAATGTAGAATCCCCAGTTGATGCCAGTTAACCTAACTTGCATGTTTTTGGCCTGTGGGAGGAAACCGGAGAAATCCCGGAGTAAACCCACGCAGACACGGGGAGAACATGCAAACTCCACACAGCTCACTGTTGGTCAGGGGCTGGGATAAACCAAAGCAATTTTACTATAATCATAAATAAAAATACAGTTTATGTTGTGTTGTGAAGCTCTCCTCTCACTGCTCTGCTGGCTCAACACTGCATTACTTTGGCTAATTTAGTGACCATCGGTTGTACACTAAGATAAGATAAGATAAGATAAGCCTTTATTAGTCCCACAACGGGGAAATTCCAGGATTGCAACAGCACAGGGATAGCAACACTCAGAGCAACAATCAGAAGGCAAAAAAAAGCAAGCAAGAGCAGCTAATATACATATGTACATATTACTATAAAATATATATATACACACACACACACACAGACACACAGTGCAGAGCATTGTAGCTGGATGGAATAAATATATGAATATATGAACACACAGTGCAGAGCATTGTAGCTAGATGGAATAAATATGTAAATATATAAACACCCACAGTATGGAGCATTGCAGCTAGGTGGAATAAATATGCAAGTATATAAACACACACAGTGCGGAGCAATGTAGCTAGATGGAATAATATGTAGATATATAAAAACACAGTGCGGAGCATTGTAGCTAGATGGAATAAATATATAGATATATAAATATAAACACACCCAGTGCAGAGCATTGTAGCTAGATGGAATAAGTATGTAAATATATAAACACACACAGTGCAGAGCATTGTTGCTAGGTGGGATGAAACAGCATAACCGTCTATTTAGTTATCCTACATGGTATACTACTTGTCAAAATCCATTATGGGATATTTTTAGTGCACTATATAGTGAATGAAATTTTTCGAAGCTTTTGAACAGCACAACAAAATGGCTGATTCATTATTTAGGGAACAAGTGAACATTTATATAACTTTTACAGTGGGGAAAATAAGTACTGAACACATCAACATTTTTCTCAATAACCATATTTCTGATGGAGGCATTGAGTTGAGAGTTTCACCAGATATCAGTAAAACCCAAGTAGTTTGATGAATGCCCCACCAAATATTGTGTCACAGGAGTTTTTTGAAATGGCCTAAGTGGCCACTGAGTGGTCGCTACAGTTAGAAATACCAAGATCCCCAAGGGTAAACCACGTATAATTAAGAGAGATTTTAAAAACTTTAATTAACCCAGATGGTCTTCTCCTCATCTCAGGCGATTTCAACCACGTTTCACTGTCTCCCATTCTACCCACGTTCACCCAGTATGTCACATGCCACACTAGAGACAATAAAACACTGGATTTATTCTACGCAAACACTAAGGAGGCGTACACCTCATCACCACTCCCCCCACTCGGGAGATCGGATCACAACTTGGTTCATCTCCGGCCGGTGTACAAACCCCTAGTGCACAGACAACCTCCGGCCATGCACACTGTGGAGTTATGGTCTGAGGAGACAATGGACACTCTAAAGGACTGTTTTGAAGCCACCGCCTGGAAGCAGCTCTGCGATCCACATGGTGAGGACATCGATGGCCTCATTCACACCTTCACGGGCTACCTCAGCTTCTGTGTGGACAAATCCGTTCCCACCAAGACCATACGGCGTCACTCAAACAACAAACCCTGGATCAACCCTGAGATAAAAACACTTCTGAGAGAGAAGAAGAGGATCTTCAGGTCGGGGAACAGGGAGATGCTGAAGTCCGTACAGAGGGAGCTGAGGAGAAAGATCAGAGAAGGCAAGGACAGCTTCAGGAAGAAGATGGAGGACAAGCTGCAACAGAGCGACATCAGCGGGGTCTGGAGAAACCTCAAAACCATCTCTGGGCTCCAGAATACCTCCCCCCAGGCCACGGGGGGCAGGGAGTGGGTGAACAACCTGAATCTGTTTTTCAATAGATTTGACCAACCGCCCTCCCCCCTGTCTGCACAACAACCACTGCTGCCTCTAAATCAAGTCCTGCTGCCCACTCCCCACTCCACCGACACCCCCCCCACTCCCAACACACAGCCCCCCATCCTGACCCTGACCAAGACCCAGGTGAGGACGGAGCTGAGGAAGATCAAGGCGAGGAAGGCGTCGGGACCGGACGGCATCAGCGCAAAGCTCCTCAAGTCCTGTGCAGACCAGCTGTGTGGGATTGTGACGTATATCTTCAACATGAGCCTGAAACTGGGGAGGGTACCACAGCTGTGGAAAACGTCTTGTGTGGTACCTGTACCAAAAACTTCCCACCCCAAAGACCTGAACAGCTACAGACCGGTGGCCTTGACGTCCCACTTGATGAAGACCCTGGAGAGACTGCTCCTTGCTCATCTCCGCCCCCTGGTGGAACCAGCGATGGATCCACTCCAGTTCGCCTACCAGCATGGCATTGGGGTGGAGGATGCGGTGATCTTCCTCCTTCACCGTTCTCTGTCCCACCTGGAGAAGCCCGGGAATATGGTGAGGATCATGTTCTTTGACTTCTCCAGTGCTTTCAACACCATCCAACCGATGATCCTGAAGGACAAGCTGCTGCGCGCAGGGGTGGACCAGCACCTGTCATCATGGATCCTGGACTACCTCACGAACCGGCCTCAGTTTGTGAGAACCCGGGACTGTGTTTCCGACACGATCATCAGTAGCACGGGGCCCCCCCCAGGGAACGGTGCTGGCTCCCTTCCTGTTCACTCTTTATACTGCGGACTTCTCACACAACACAACACACTGCCATCTACAGAAGTTCTCTGATGACTCTGCGATCATTGGTCTCATCTCCAACGGAGATGAAGCTGAGTACAGAGGGCTTATCCAGGACTTCGTGGACTGGTGCCATCGGAACTGCCTCCAGATCAACGCGAGGAAAACTAAGGAGCTGGTGGTGGACTGCCGCAGGCATGGGCAACTCCTCACAGCACCAGTAAATATACAGGGAACAGACATCGAGATGGTGACATCCTATAAGTACCTGGGTGTTCATCTGAACAATAAACTAGACTGGTCACACAATACTGACACACTCTACAAGAAGGGACAGCGCAGGCTGTTCCTGCTGAGGAGACTCAGGTCTTTTGGTGTACAAGGGGCGCTGCTGAAGTCATTCTATGACACGGTGGTGGCATCAGCCATCACTTTTGGAGTGGTCTGCTGGGGCAGTGGCATTACTGCAGCCGATAGGAAGAGACTGAACAAACTGATTAAGAAAGCTAGCTCTGTCCTGGGGCAACGCCTTGATCCGATGGAGGAGATAGGAGAGAGAAGGACGGTGGCTAAACTGTCATCTCTGCTGGAGTCCGAGTTCCACCCTATGCAGGACATACTGGATGCACTGAGGAGCTCATTTAGCAGCAGACTACATCATCCCAGGTGCACAACCGAGAGGTTTCGTAGGTCCTTCCTACCAACGGCTGTCAGACTGTACAACCTAAGCAGGGCTGCTCGCAGAGATAGCAAAAAGACGTAACAAACTAATAGTTTTTTGGATGCAAAAGATGCAATAGACTTACACAATGGTCCTCTCCGGCATACAACTAGGAACATATCGGTCGCTATGGAGGGTGACAATATGTATGGGCACATAATCATACCATGTAGGATAACTAAGTAGACGGTTATGCTGTTTCATCCCACCTAGCAACAATGCTCTGCACTGTGTGTGTTTATATATTTACATATTTATTCCATCTAGCTACAATGCTCAGCACTGGGTGTGTTTATATTTATATATCTATATATTTATTCCATCTAGCTACAATGCTCCGCACTGTGTTTTTATATATCTACATATTATTCCATCTAGCTACATTGCTCTGCACTGTGTGTGTTTATATACTTGCATATTTATTCCACCTAGCTGCAATGCTCCGTACTGTGGGTGTTTATATATTTACATATTTATTCCATCTAGCTACAATGCTCTGCACTGTGTTCATATATTCATATATTTATTCCATCCAGCTACAATGCTCTGCACTGTGTGTCTGTGTGTGTGTGTGTGTGTATATATATTTTATAGTAATATGTACATATGTATGTATATTAGCTGCTCTTGCTTGCTTGTTTTTTTTTTTTTCTTGCCTTCTGATTGTTGCTCTGAGTGTTGCTATCCCTGTGCTGTTGCAATCCTGGAATTTCCCCGTTGTGGGACTAATAAAGGCTTATCTTATCTTATCTTATCTTAACCCCTTGCACTCTTGTCAATTTCCCAAAAAACGCCAAAAAATAATGTGCCCAAAGTAAATCGAAAGCTGTTCTTCAACCCTTTGCAGCATCTTCATGGGGTTGGTCTCATTTAAAAGAAAACACTTTGAATTTTTTTGGCAAAACAGTAATAATCTCTCTAAGTGCTCCTGCCACTGAGTAACAGTCATCTAAACATACTGAACTTGAAGAAAATAAATTTGGCCTGGGTGTTTTTTTGGATACAAATGCTTGCAAATAACACACAGCTTCAGATCCGAGCTGGAAAATGCAACAGAAATGTAGAACCAAGTGTTATCCAGCTGAGGTCAAAATTTTGTAACAATACCACAAAAAATAAATATATTACACAGCTTTTTCCTCTGGTAGTTCCCAGGCGTTTTGGAACTGTGCCAAATTGTGCCAAATGGCACAGTTTGGAAAAACGTCTGTAACTTTTGAATGATTCAATATAGAAGCTTCATCTTGGGCTCTAATTAAAGGTGACACTCAGGGCTGTGTGTGTGTGTGTGGGGGGGGTTTGTCCCCCCCCCTCGCTACAGAGGACGGACATCGGCTATCGCTACATGACAGAATAGTCATGTGGCGATCGCAGCACAGTCACCGCGGCTCCCCCCCCCTCGCTACAGAAGAGTAATGGGGGGGGGGGGCATTCACAGTCCGGAAGCGGCGCACGAACCGTGTACCGCGGCGCACGGACTTCGGACTTCGTGCGCCGCACAGTTGTAATTTACCGATCGGTCAAAAGTCATTTTTGATTACAATTTTCCAGGATAAAGAATAATTTAGCTTATAACACTTACCTCTTCACAGCAGCAGTGTCCTGGCGAACTTCTCTTCCTCATTGTCAGACGAACGTGACGCTCATCCTTTGTTACAGACTCGTGGTTCTGGTCTCGCGACCCGGTCAAAACATAATTCCATTATTGCGGTTTTGCACTTCCATGATTGCGGTTTTGGCGAATGATTTACGACCTTCGTCGTCGACCTTCGTCGGTCTATGATGACCATGGAAGAGAATCCTAAACATCTATTCTGCTGGAATAAAAAAAAAAAAAAAGCACTGCCTGTGGCTGAACAGGCCGATGCGCGAATGGCAGTCCCTGTCACACAGGTCGCACTTGTGGGTAGTCTCCGTGCTGCTGGATCTGTGACGGTTCTTCCTGCGGGTCCTTTTTTCATCTGCAGCAGTCAGTCTCTCTTCACCCAGCCTTACACAAAACAGCTTTCGAACTTCTGTGCTTCAATTGGCTCGCTGCATTCGCAGCGTTGGTAGGCGGGTCCTTCTTGCTAGGTTTTCAGTCATTGGTTCTTCAAGGTTTCAGAAACCCAATTCAAGGCTCTTATTAGTCGAATGAGAGGTCAATCATATCTGAATGAATGAATGAATCTTTATTTCGGATAGTACAGGTTAAAAGAAACTGAATAATATAACAAAGGGGGAAAGAAAATCCAACAAGGTCAAATTAGACAATAATTCCTCTGATTATACAATTCAACGTAAGTTATCTGAAATGGGTGATGGCTGAAGCCGCAGCTTATATTGCCCACCCATATTCCATCCAAGAATTCAAAAGAAAAAAAAAAGACAAGAGCGATTACAATTCAAAAACGAAGCTAAGACAAAATGTGACAGAAAAAAAACTAAGCTACAACACAACACAGACTGGATATGACAATCCTTATGTGATTTTACATGTCATCTTGTATATATGTTTGGAGTATTTCTTCCTTTAGTTTTTGTTTAAATTGTCCAAGCTTTGTACATGATTTTAATTCAGGTCCAAAATCGTTCCATAATCTGACTTCTTGCACTGAAACACAGTGTTGCTTGGTGGTAGTTCTCACTGAAGGTTTTTGAAATATACATGTTCCTCTAAAATGATATTGTTTCTCCCTTATTTGGAACAACTTTTGGATATTTGCGGGCAGTGATAGATTCTTCACTTTAAACATTATTATTGCAGTTTTAAAGTCAACCAGATCTTTCAACTTGAGAGCTTTTAATTTAAGAAAAAGTGGGTTTGTTGGTTCCCTGTAAGCTGCTTTGTTTATTATTCTAATAGCTCTCTTCTGAAGCATAAAGAGTGGATATATGTTTGTTTTATATGTATTTCCCCATACTTCATTACAATATGTCATGTATGGGAGTATTAATGAATGATACAAGGTATATAGTGTGGGTTGATTCAGCAAATATTTCACTCTGTGTAGTATTGCAATTGATTTGGATATTTTGCCTTTAATATAATTAATATGTGACTTCCAACACAGTTTATTATCAATTATTACTCCAAGAAATTTAGTTTCAGATACCCTTTCAATCTCTACACCATTTACACTGAATTTAGATACTAAGTTGTTGTGATGGTTGTTAAAGACTATAAATTTTGTCTTACTTAAATTGAACGTTAATTTGTTTGAATCAAACCACAGTTTAAGCTTTCCTAATTCCTTTCCGAGTGTATCCAGAAGTTGTTCCAAATTGCTTCCACTGCATAATAGATTAGTGTCATCGGCAAACAATATTAAGTCCATTTTTTCTGAAACTTTACATATATAATTTATATACATATTGAATAATAATGGCCCCAAAACTGAACCCTGTGGGACTCCACAAGTAACCTTCAGTAACTGTGAGTTTTTGTTACCAACACATACATACTGATATCTATTCTTTAAGTAACTACTTAACCAGGACAGTGCTACCCCTCTAATACCACAATTTTGTAGTTTCTTTAATAATAAATTATGATCCACTGTATCAAATGCTTTTTTAAGATCCAGGAATACCCCAACTGAATACTCTTTATTTTCAGTGGCAGTTGATATTTTTTCTATAAATTCCATTAGAGCAAATGCAGTTGTCCTCTTGTGTCTGAACCCATATTGCTGCTCACACAATAAATTATTCTTCAGTATGAAGTTGTCAATTCTCTCAGAGAATATTTTTTCAAGTATCTTGGAAAATTGCGGCAATAGTGAAATTGGTCTATAGTTTGAGAATTCCCCTCTGTCACCTGTCTTGTATATCGGAATTACTTTAGCTATTTTCATTGCATTGGGAAATATATCTGTTTGGAGAGACAGGTTACAGATATACGTCAGTGGTTTCACTAAGCATTCAATAATAGTTTTGACTAAGAGCATGTCAATACCATCACAGTCCGTAGATGTTTTACTTTTAAACAATTTAACAGTTTCAATGACTTCTCTCTTGTCTGCGTTCTTTTTGAAAATGGAGTCTTTTATAGCAGTGTTATTGCTTATTGTATCATCTGTAGGCGCCGTAATGGGTATTTCTCGAGCCAAATTAGGACCAATGTTAACAAAAAAGTTATTAAATTCATCTGCAGGTGAAGCTGCATTCACACTCTGAGTCATTTTATTATGTTTTGAAAAATCGGTTGGGTAGCTTGTATTTCTGCTTTTATTTCCAAGAATACTGTTAAGTATTGTCCATGTATTTTTAATATTGTCTCTGTTTTTCTCCAGTTCTTTACTGTAATAGTCTCTCTTACTACATCTTATTATATATGTTAATATAGAAGAGCTTGGAAGAACGAGGCGATGTGATATATAAACCAAAGTTTATTATCAGCTCCTCTAACAAGTCTCATCCTAGTGCAGCAGCAGAAGAAGGAAAAAGAGACCGGAACACTTTCGGCTCTATGAACTTATACTTGCACATAACAAAAGACATGCACATCAAAAGCTGACATCCCTCATTATCTTAATCTCCCCCATTGTCTTCGTACTCCTCCTCATGGCCCTGGGGGGTGAGGGCAGCTCCTGCGGTCTCCACCGCAGTGTCTGGGAACGTCTTTGTTCTTCACTGGCGGTTGAGAGTCTTTGTCCTTTCTGAGGTGTGAAGTCGCCTTACATATGTAATCACCAAACATTCCCACATGCTTCAACATATGTAGGTTATGGAATATATGATTAATATAGCCCACAGCCCCCCCCCTCAAACGACTAAGAAAAGGACAATAGAAAAATTCACAGTTTAAGATAATTACTATGACATACTAACTGCTACACCTCTTGCCACAGAAGAAACTTTCCAGCAGCCATGCTCCTAAGAGAGTTCAGTGGTAATCATAACAGCATAGTAAAATCACAAGTCAGTCCTAAACTGTTACAGCACAATTAGTGAACAACTGTTGAGTAGTTTGCATCAGTCCCTGTGCTGTCTGGGTTTTAATCTTCTCCCGAATCTGCTGTGGGTCCGCTTGGGCGTCCTGCTGGGACCTTCCTGTAAGGAATCTGCAGCTTGGGGAGGAGAGTGATTATTTGTTCCCTGCAGGGGGGCTGAGTCTTTTCTCTTGGGGGGTCTACCCCGCCGAGGTGCTCTCGCAAACTATGCAGGCTCGTCTCTCAACAAGAAGGCAGGTTTAAGTCTGTCAATGCTGACTGTTTCTTTTCTATCCCCAAAATCAAGCACAAAGTGTTTATCACCAGGTTCCAGCACTCTGAATGGCCCATCGTATGGTGGGTGGAAAGTTGGTTTTAAAGCTTCATGCCTAACAAAAACGAATTCAGCGTTTTTTAGAGCTTGGGGGACAAAAACCCGTGGAAAAGAGTGATGTGCCGGTCCGGGGAGAGAGTCCGGTCCGTTGCTGCCTAAAAACCTCGGGCCTGGAAGATGCCCTGGCTCTGGGTTCTCTGGTAAAAATTCACCTGGGAGCCTGAGAGGTTGTGCAAAAACTAATTCTGCTGGGGAGGCGTCTAGATCCTCTTTGGGCACAGCACGCAACCCCAATAAAACCCAGGGAAGTTTATTTACCCAATTTGTATCTGTTAGTGAGGCTCTGAGGGCGGCCTTTAAAGACCTGTGAAAACGCTCGCATAACCCATTAGCCTGAGGGTGATAAGCGGTGGTGCGGTGAATTGTCGCCCCTAAGCTGCTGGACATGGCTGACCAAAGCTCCAAGACAAATTGAGGCCCCCTATCGGACGTGATGTCCGATGGGACGCCGAAACGTGCCACCCAGTTTGTCAAAAAAACGCAAGCGACTTCCTCCGCTGTGGTTGCCTCCAGAGGGACCGCCTCTGGCCAGCGCGTGGTGCGGTCTATCATTGTTAACAGGTGTGTGAAACCTTGGGAGGAAGGTAGTGGTCCCACGAGGTCGACATGAACGTGGTCGAACCTTCTAGCAGGGATTGGAAAAGGCTCCAGAGGGGCTTTTGTGTGTTTGTGTATTTTGGCGCGCTCACAAGAAATGCAAGTTTTTGCCCATTCTTTTACGTTTTTGCGCAGGCCAGGCCACACAAACTTTTCGGCGACCATTTTAACCGAGGCGCGCACACCTGGGTGCGCGAGGGAGTGAATTGAGTCGAAAATACGGCGGCGCCATGTAGCTGGGACTAACAGGCGAGGTCGGCCGGTTGAGATATCGCATATTAGGGGGAGCACACCGTCGCGTAAACCCCTTTCCTCCAGCCTTAACCCTGTTGGTCCAGACAAGAGTGTGCGCACGTCCGCGTCACTGCTTTGTTCCTCTGCCATGGCTGCATAATCTATCCCTGCATGGATTGGGGCCGCGTATGTGTCCGCGTTGGTGAAGAGTTCCGCGGCTGAGGTAGTATAATCTGTCTCCTCGCGCTCTGACGATGTCACAGCACGAGAGAGGCAGTCTGCTACCATGTTAAGTTTGCCTGCCACATGTCGAATGTCTGTGGTGAACTCTGAAATCGCAGCCAGCTGTCTTTGTTGCCTGCCTGACCACGGTTCAGAAATTTTAGCCATAGCAAAGGTGAGCGGTTTGTGGTCTACAAAAGCCGTGAAACTCCGCCCTTCTAACCAGAACTGGAAGTGGCGGATGGATAAATGAAGCGCTAGCAGCTCCCTGTCAAAAGTGCTGTATTTACGCTCGGTTTGGTTTAGCGATTTGCTGAAGAATGCCAAAGGTTGCCAGATCCCGCTGACATGTTGTTCTACAACTGCCCCTATAGCCAGGTCCGAAGCATCTGTGGTTAGCGCAATGCGGGCCGAGGGATCGGGGTGAACCAACAATGTGGCATTAGCTAGGGCACTTTTTACTTCCGCGAAGGCGTGTTCGCGCTCCGGGGTCCATTCGACTGCGTTGGAAGCTTTCTGTTTTCTGAGCGCGTCATATAGGGGCTGCATGAGCTGAGCTGCGTGGGGGAGGAAACGGTTGTAAAAATTAACCATTCCTAAAAATTCTTGCAGCGATTTGACCGTTTGTGGCTGTGGGAAACTTTTTATTGCGTGAACTTTGTCTGGAAGTGGGACTGCCCCCTTCGGAGAAACTCTGTGTCCTAAAAAATCAATTTGTGACACACCGAATTTGCATTTGGCTGGATTGATTATTAACCCGTGCTCTTCTAGCCTTTGAAAAACCATAGTGAGATGCTGCTCGTGTTCTTCCTCAGACGGGCTGGCTACCAGCATGTCGTCGAGGTAGACGAAAACAAAAGGGAGGTCACGTAATACTGCGTCCATCATCCGCTGAAAGGTTTGAGCCGCGCCTTTGAGGCCGAAAGGCATCCGCAAAAATTCAAAAAGGCCGAAAGGGGTTATTACAGCTGTTTTAGGAATGTCCTCTGTTCGAACTGGGACTTGATGATAACCGCGGACCAGGTCTATTTTTGAAAAAATGCACGCACCCGCCAGGTGCAGTGAAAAATCCTGAATGTGAGGAATTGGGTAGCGGTCATGCGCTGTCGCATTGTTTAATCTGCGGTAATCGCCGCACGGTCTCCAAGAACCGTCGGATTTCGGAACCATGTGAAGTGGTGAGGCCCAGGGGCTTTTCGAGCATCTAATAATGCCTAATTTTTCAAGGGTGGTAAACTCGTCCAGAGCTATGGCGAGCTTGGCCGTGTCTAAGCGCCGAGCTTTGGCAAATACGGGTGGGCCCGTTGTAGGAATAAAATGTTCAACCCCGTGTTTAGCCACTGTGGCTGAGAATTTGGGAATTGTGAGTGCTGGAAATTGGGTGAGGAGTTGATCAAACTTACCTCCTGCTGTGGTGATGCTAGCCTGCACGGGTGGTGGAGAAAGTCGTGCTGAGCAGGGAATAGAAGCAAAGGACAGTGCATTAACCAAGCGCCTGTTCGCTAGATCAACTAATAACCCATGTGCACACAAAAAATCTGCGCCCAA
Organism: Pholidichthys leucotaenia; assembly: GCA_020510985.1. Lineage (NCBI taxonomy): Eukaryota > Metazoa > Chordata > Actinopteri > Cichliformes > Pholidichthyidae > Pholidichthys > Pholidichthys leucotaenia. The sequence goes on along the minus strand of CM035847.1, from coordinate 27,624,315 downwards.
CAAGTTAAAACTCACTGCCGCTACAACAAATGTCCATCTGTAGTTGCGGCCGTGGATGCAGAGGTGCAGGCTCTTTTCACCAAAAGTGTCGACGATGGAGCCGTTGGTTGCCACCGCTCCATTGCCCCGGGGGCCCATGGCCCGGTCTGCTTGGGAGGGCATGACAAAACTTAGTTGAGCTCCCGTGTCGATAAGGAACCGCTTGCTGGTGTGTCCGTCCGTCACATATAAAAGCTTGCTTTTTTTCGCCGAGAACCGCCGCTGTTAACAGCTCTCGGCTTCGGCGTTATCCGGAAATTGTGAATTTGCAGGGGGGAATGCATTTGTAAGCCTTCTTGGCGAAGCGGTGGTGGTAATAACAAACGTCGCTCCGTCTGTTTCGTCCTGGGCTTGTCGCTGTCACCGCGGGCTGGCTCTGCTCAGTGATTTGTGGCTCCTCATGGCTCCGGACGTCAGTGTTGAGGTCTGCGGATGCTGCTGTCTGCTCCTTGCAGGTGTCTGCTCCTTGCAGGCGTTGACAAGCCGTTGAGCTTCGTGAGCTAGCGTGCGGAAGTCTTGCTGGGTGCTGCATTGCATGTTGGCCAGCGTCCCTCTCATGTGTGGCGGCAGCGTACTGAGGAATATGAAATGGAAGAGGAAGTTGTCATTGTCCTCTTCTTTAAGTTGCAGCAAGTCCTCCATGAGGGCCTTGGGTCTGCATCCTCTGTGGCCGTAGACTGCCAAGATCCTCTCGGCTCTCTTCTCGGCTGAGGGGACGTAATTTGTCACGATGGTCGCTTTCAGTTCTTCATATGACTGGCGCCTAGCGGCTGCCCCGGCCTTGGGTGCGCTCTGCAGAGCGTGCCCAAATGCCAAGTCACGTTTCGTTACCTTGTATTCATACATGTGTAATGACAATAAAGTTGAATCTCATCTCATCTCATCTCATATTTGTCCTGGGCCGGCGGCTGCTGGATTATGCTCCGCGCACATCTCGAAGTGGCGGCGTTGAGTTTGGCGACGATGTGATAGAACTTTGTATCGTCAGCCGTGATGCCCGCAAGTGCAAACTGGGCTTCAGCTTGCTGAAACCACGAGGTGGGGTCCTCTTGCCTGAAGTCCGGCAGGTTGACGGTGACGGCGTTTGTGTAGACCATCACTGATGTGTCCGCAGGGTGAGAGTGCCTTGCTTCGGCTCTCTCAGCAGTGCTGGTGCTCGGTTGAGCCCTCTCTATCACTTCTGCCGTGGGGGAACGTCATCCATCTGTTCCCCTGTCTGCATGGGCGCCGGCGTCTGCCTGGGTCGCCACAGATGAGTCGATCGCGGGGGAACGCCTCTGGTCCATTCTCGCGTAAGGGTCACCAGTGTAGAAGAGCTTGGAAGAACGAGGCGATGTGATATATAAACCAAAGTTTATTATCAGCTCCTCTAACAAGTCTCATCCTAGTGCAGCAGCAGAAGAAGGAAAAAGAGACCGGAACACTTTCGGCTCTATGAACTTATACTTGCACATAACAAAAGACATGCATATCAAAAGCTGACATCCCTCATTATCTTAATCTCCCCCATTGTCTTCGTACTCCTCCTCATGGCCCTGGGGGGTGAGGGCAGCTCCTGCGGTCTCCACCGCAGTGTCTGGGAACGTCTTTGTTCTTCACTGGCGGTTGAGAGTCTTTGTCCTTTCTGAGGTGTGAAGTCGCCTTACATATGTAATCACCAAACATTCCCACATGCTTCAACATATGTAGGTTATGGAATATATGATTAATATAGCCCACAGTTAACTTATTTTTGTATGTTTTATACCGCTGCTCTGCTTCTTTTGTCCTTTTCTTTAGGAAAGCTTTATATAATATTTTTTTCTTTTTACACGCCTTTTGTAATCCTTTGGTTAACCATGGCTTATCGGCAAATTTATGTTTAAGCTTTTTTTTTACTAATGGACAGTTTTTTTCATAAAGAGTGGTTACAATGTTTATAAATGCATCATAGGCTTCGTTTACATCTGATACATAGACTTCTGTCCAGTCTTGCTTCAGCAAGTCCTCTTTAAAAGAACTGATTGCATTTGGTGATTTGTATCTGAATGATTTTAATTTTTTTTTTTCTGTATTGGCCCCCGTGTGGCCATGGATAAGTGCAAAGGTTGGCAAATGGTCACTTATATCATTTATCAATAATCCACTTTCTATTTTCTTATCAATAATATTAACAAACAGGTTGTCAATAAGTGTAGCAGTGTGAACTGTGATTCTACTGGGATGTGTTATTGTGGGATATAGACTCATGCTGTACATAGAGTTCATGAACTCTGTAATTACATTTTGTTGATGTGGATTTAGTAAATCAATATTGAAATCTCCACAAATTACTACCATTTTCTTACTAGTAATATTATTGTACAGCTCAACTAATTTATCTCTGAATGTCTCAATGCAAGTTCCCGGCATTCTATATACAGTGGTACCTCTACTTACGAACGTCTCTACATACGGAATTTTCAGGTTACGAGACGCCTCAACGGGAAAATATTGCCTCTAGTTACGAACGAAATTTCAGGATACGAAAGGCAAAAAAGTATGCGCTCCTCGCAGCTTCCGTAGTTTACCGAACGTAAACATACCTGTAGCTGCACTGCCATTGGCTATCGCCTAGCATCTTCCTGGTATCCCATTGGCCACAATTTTTTTTTTTTTTTTCCAAAACTTTATGCGTTTGGTTGATCTCGCCAAAGAATATGGCCGTAATACATCAACGATCAGCACGGTATTAAAACAAAACGAAGCACTTACAAGCCGACAAAAGCAAACGTCCTTGGATCAGAACATGAACCAAAGAAGGCAAAATGTGACGACGTCGACGACGATAGCAGTTAAAGGGTAAATGAACATAATTTTTATTATTCTTTCTCTTTTATTATTCTCTTTTATTATTCTTTCTCTCATTTTAAACTCTCATTTTATGTTTATTGTGCAGTAATCTAATTGTAACATGTATTTGTTACATGTTTTGATGCGTTTTTACGATTTATAAAAAATTTATGCCCAAATTTTGGGGGCTTGGAACGGATTACGGCATTTACATGTAAAACACGCCTCTACTTACGAATTTTTCACGTTACGAGAATTCTTCCGGAACGAATTAAATTCGTAAGTAGAGGTACCACTGTATACAACTTATAATTAGATTTTTTTGTTTTATCTTGGTCAATCTCAACAGTAACACATTCCAAAATCCCTGGTAGTGCAAAGGACATTCCATTTACAAGCTTACACCTATACAGGTCATCAATATACAGTGCAACACCACCACCCTTTTTTTAAGATCTGTTAATATGAAACACCTGATATCCCTCTATTGCCATCAGGGGAGCCTGCTCTTCATTAAGCCAGGTTTCAGAGACTGCAATAGCTGTAAATTTTCTGTCTAGCTGTTTTAAATAGTCCTGAATCTGTGAAAAGTTTTTGTTAAGACTTCTGCTGTTGAAGTGTATTATTGATAGTTTTCCATCTAGTTGCACTTGACTTTTGAATTGCTTTTCAGTGTAATATTCACAATGGTTATGAATATTATTGAAAAAGTGGTTATCAGGAGGGCAGCACAGTGGCGCAGTGGTTAGCACAGTGACAGCACAGCAAGAAGGTCATGGGATCGATTCCACCCTTGACCATCGTGGGTTCGATCCCACCCACAGACCATCGGTGACCCTTCTGTGTGGAGTTTGCATGTTCTCCCCGTGTCTGCGTGGGTTTACTCCGGGCACTCCGGTTTCCTCCCACATGCCAAAAACATGCAAGTTAGGTTAATTGGCATCAAAACTGGGGATTCTAAATTGTCCTTAGGTATGGATGTGAGAGTGAATGGTTGTCTGTCTCTCTGTGTTGGCCCTGTGATGGACTGGCGATCTGTCCAGGGTGTACCCTGCCTCTCGCCCAAAGATGCTGGGATAGGCTCCAGCCCCCCCCCCCAGACCCGAAAGGATTAAGCGGTAGAAGATGGATGGATGGATGGATGGTTATCAGGATCAATATCATTCTCCATCTCTTTTAGTTTATGTTCAGCATAATGGCATATTTTCAGAGTTTGAGTATCCTTACTCTGTGTCAAATGACTTCCTCCAACTGGGGATAATTGATGTCTACTCAAGTCAGTCATAAGTTTTTGTTTGTATTGCTTATTTTTTTTTAAAGTACTTTGACATGGTATATCAAAAGAACTATTCTTACCGTGTGTGTGAATATGGATTATCATTGTCTCTTAATTTTCTTAATCAGTGTTCACCTGTTTTTATATAAGTCAGTAACATCTCTGATCATTATACTCTTTGCTTGCTCAGGTGTTCCATTTATCCATCCATCCATCCATCTTCTACCGCTTTTCCGGAGGTCCGGGTCGCGGAGGCAGCAGTTCAAGCAGAGAAGCCCAGACTTCCCTCTCCCCAGCCACCTGCTCCAGCTCTTCAGAGGGGATACCAAGGCGTTCCCAGACCAGCTGGGAGACATAGTCTCTCCACCGAGTCCTGGGTCTGCCCCGGGGTCTCCTCCCAGTGGGACGTGCCTGAAACACCTCAAGTGGGAGGCGTCCAGGAGGCATCCTAATCAGATGCCCATACCACCTCAACTGACTCCTTTCAATGTGGAGGAGCAGCGGTTCTACTCTGAGCCTCTCCCGGTGACTGAGCTCCTCACCCTATCTCTGAGGGTGAGTCCAGCAATCCCACGGAGAAAGCTCATTTCAGCCGCTTGTATTCGCGATCTCGTTCTTTCGGTCATTACCCAAAGCTCGTGACCATAGGTGAGAGTAGGAACGTAGATTGACTGGTAAATCGGCAGCTTTGCCTTAGAACTAAGCTCCCTCTTCACCACAACAGACCGGTACAACGTCCATATCACTGCAGATGCTGCTCTGATCCGTCTGTCGATCTCTCGCTCCATTTTCCCCTCACTCGTGAACAAGACCCCAAGATACTTAAACTCCTCCACTTGGGGCAGGAGCCTGTCCCCAACCCGGAGAGGACAATCCACCTTTTTCCAGCTGAGGACCATGGACTCGGACTTGGAGGTGCTGATTCTCATCCCAGCCGCTTCACACTCAGCGGCAAACCGTCCCAGCAAGAGCTATAGGTCATTGCTGGATGAAGCCAACAGGACAACATCACCTGCAAACAACAGAGATGAGATCCTGTGGTCACCAAGCATGACACCCTCCATTCCCTGGCTGCGCCTAGAAATCCTGTCCATAAAAATTATGAACAGGATCGGTGACAAAGGGCAGCCCTGGCGGAGTCCAACTCTCACTGGGAATGACTCCGACCGAGTGTTGGCAATACGAACCAAACTCTCACAACGGTCGTACAGAGACCGAATAGCTCGTAACAACAAGCCCGATACCCCATACTCCCGAAGCACCCCCCACAAAAATCCATGAGGGACGCGGTCAAATGCCTTCTCCAAGTCCACAAAACACGTAAACTGGTTGGGCAAACTCCCACGAACCCTCAAGAATTCTCGAGAGGGTAAAGAGCTGGTCCGATGTGCCACGGCCAGGATGAAAACTGCATTGCTCCTCCTGAATCCGAGGTTCGACCAACGGCCGGACTCTCCTCTCCAGTACCTTGGCATAGACCTTCCCAGGGAGGCTGAGGAGTGTGATTCCTCTAAAGTTGGAGCACACCCTCCGGTCCCCTTTTTTGAAGAGAGGAACCACTACCCCGGTTTGCCATGCCAAAGGCACTGCCCCCGACCTCCACGCAATGTTGCAGAGGCGTGTCAACCATGACAACCCAACAACATCCAAGGCCTTGAGGTACTCAGGGCGAATCTCATCCACCCCCGGGGCCCGGCCACCAAGGAGAATTTTAACCACCTTGGCGACCTCAGCCCCTGTGATAGGCGAGTCATCCCCCTCGTCCCCAAACTCTGCTTCCTCTGTGGAAGGCGTATCAGTGGGATTGAAGAGATCCTCGAAGTATTCCTTCCACCGCCCGACGATATCCCCAGTTGAAGTCAACAGTGTCCCATCAGCACCATACACAGTGTGGATGGGGAGCTGCTTTCCCCTCCTGAGCCGCCGAACAGTTTGCCAGAATCTTTTTGAAGCCGACCGAAAGTCTTGTTCCATGGCCTCACTGAACTCCTCCCATACCCGGGTTTTTGCTACAGCAACCACCCGAGCTGCACTCCGCTTGGCCTGCCGGTACACCTCAGCTGCTTCGGGAGTCCCACAAGCCAACCTAGCTTGATAGGACTCCTTCTTCAGCTTAATGACCCCCCTCACCACTGGTGTCCACCACTTGGTTCGGGGGTTGCCACCACGAGATGCACTGACCACCTTGCGGCCGCAGCTCTGGGCCGCCGCTTCAACAACAGAGGTGGAGAACATGGCCCATTCAGACTCCATGTCTCCAGACTCCCTCGGAATGTGGTTGAAGTTCTTCCGGAGGTGGGAGTTGAAGACCTCCCGGACAGGGGCCTCAGCCAGACGCTCCCAGCACACCCTCACTATACGTTTGGGTCTACCAGGTCTGAATGGCTTCCTCCCCTGCCATCGGATCCAACTCACCACCAGGTGGTGATCAGTTGACAGCTCTGCACCTCTCTTTACTCGGGTGTCCAAGACATACGGTCGCAGGTCTGATGATACAATAACAAAATCGATCATCGACCTGCGACCTAGGGTGTCCTTGTGCCAGGTGCACATATGGACACCCTTATGCTTGAACATGGTGTTCGTTATGGACAGACTGTGGTTAGCACTGAAGTCCAATAACTGAACACCACTCGGGTTCAGATCGGGCAGGCCGTTCCTCCCAATCACCCCCCTCCAGGTTTCATTGTCGTTGCCCACGTGCGCATTGAAGTCCCCCAGTAGAACAATGGAGTCTCCAGGAGGAGCACCCTCCAGCACCCCAGTCACAGACTCCAAAAAGGGTGGGTACTCTGAAACATCATTTGGTGCGTAGGCACAAATGATGGTCAGGACCCGTTTCCCAACCCGAAGGCGCAGGGAAGCAACCCTTTCGTCCACCGGGGAAAACTCCAATATAGAGGCAGCAAGGTGGGGCGATACAAGAATACCCACCCCTGCTCGTCGCCTCTCACCCGGGGCAACTCCAGAAAAGGCCAAGCTCCAGCCCCTCTCCAGGAGACTGGTTCTGGAACCGGAGCTGTGTGTTGAGGTGAGACCGACTATATCTAGCCGGTATCGCTCAACCTCGTACACCAGCTCAGGCTCCTTCCCCACCAGAAAGGTGACATTCCACGTACCAAAAGCCAGTTTAGAAAGCTTGGGATCAGTCCGCCAAGGTCTCCGCCTTTGACCGCCACCTAATCCACATAGCACCGGACCCCCATGATCCCTCCTGCAGGTGGTGAACCCACTGGAGGGCGGACCCATGTAACTCCTTCGGGCTAAGCCCGGCCGGGCACCATGGGTGGAAACCCGGCCACCAGACGCTAGCCTTCGAGCCCCTCCCCCAGGCCTGGCTCCAGGGTGGGGCCCCGGTAACCCCATACCGGGCGGGGTACACTGAATCCTTGATATACAATTTATCATGAGAGTCTGTTGGATCGTTCTTAGTCTGGCCCTTCACCCAGGACCAGTTTGTCTTGGGAGACCCTATCAGAGGCAAATTGCCCCCGGACAACATAGCTCCTGGGATCACTGGGGCACGCAAACCCCCCCACCACGATAAGGTGACGATCCATGAGGAGTGTGTTCCATTTAGTTTGATCCAAATTCTACAATTTCTTGTCCATGTTGCTTGTATCTTATTTTGTCTTTTCAGCATCCGTGCTTGCCGTGCTATTTCAGCAATTGTTTTAGTTAGGTGTTTGTTTAGGTAAACTTCTGTTCCCCATAGCTTTCTGGCCTGCCTCAGTATGTCATTCTTTACCCTTCTGTTCACAAAGCGCATCACAATTGATTTCTTTGTTTTATTATCTTTCCTGGGTAAAGCATAACAGGCTGAAATTGCATTTGCTTCTACCTTTATATCTTTACTGCCAAGGAACTGAAGCACCTGGTTTTCTAGGGAGACTGATTCACTCAGGGGAGCCTCCTCACCTCTCAGTCCTGTTGTAGCATGAGCGTATGACTGATATTTGATGTCTAGTCCACTTATAACTAGGTCATCCATACGAGAACCTTGTTCAAGATCCTCGACACGTCGCTCCAAGTCCGTAATTTTTTCGTCTTTTTCCTGAATTGTTAATTTTAAGTCTCATACATCTTCCATTAGGCCTATTATTTTGGCCTGCTGGCTAACCATTTTGGCCACTTCTTCTGACAAGAAGTTCAGAGATTTTTTGATCTCTTCCATCTCCTCCTTCTTTGGTGGCATTTTTACTGACCTGTGGATAGTAAAAACGATCTCTGCTTGTGTCGCCGGTATCCGATACGACCGACCTTGAATCCAGCTGGGCCTCAGTTAGCCCCCTCTGCTGCTAGTCCCGCTGCTTACCGCTGCTGTAACCGAGCTCCTGTCCAGCTCCTCCCCTGAGTCCCGCCACACACCGCGGCTGCAGCCGAGCTCCGCTGGGGCCCCGGTAGATCCTCCGCTGAGCACCGCCGCCTACCGCCGTCTGCCTGGGTAATTCCTCCGCTGAGCCCCGCCACCAACCGCCGTCTGCCTGGATAGTTCCTCCGCTGGGCCTCGCAACTGGGCTCCGACTCAGGCTATTGTCTGGCTGGGTCCCGGTGGTCCTCCACTGGTCCCCGTCTCCCACCACTGCCGCCCCCGAACTCCGATCCGGCTCACGTCCAACTGCCACCTCGGTTAGTTCCTCCGGCGAGCCCTCACCGGGGACTGAGTCGCTTCGTGTCGGTGTTAGGCGGCACGACTGGCACCAGCGTTAAGCTAACTAGCGTTAGCTTAGCAAACGCTTCGGGTAGAGCGCAGTAGGGAACCACAAAGAAACGCTAGTCAGTTTACTCACAGTGGCAGGAGAAAGGCGATTAAAGGGGTATTCCAACGGAGGTGGGAATTCAGCCCGTGCGTGTGCGTCACAAGCGCCGATCGCTGTTGGTTAGTTATTTTTAATGGCAAAATCAGCAACTTTGTCTCAGCACTGAAAAAGTGTGACCATCCCGGTCACCATCTTACTCTAAGAATATCTGATCTGTTCGCGGCTGTGTCTGTAGTGGAAGAACGGAAATGCAGCTTTTTTTTTCAGTGCGCTCTTGGCGCAGCGCCCTCGTGTGTCCTAGAGCGCACGAGAGCACCCTCGTGCGCTCTAGGACGCAGAGACGTGCCCGTCCGCGGTACATAGGAGTGCAACAGGTTAACAAGCATTTATCATGATCTTAAAAAGTGCAATAATTGAATTAATTCCTGACAGTGAATCAGCATGGTTATAGTTTTATGACAATTTTATCACCATTGTTAACAGACACACCCCCTTCAGAAAGTTTAGAGTTCAGGGAAGAGACAATCCCTGGTTCACTTCAGAACTATCAAACAGTATACGTGACCCAAACACAGTGTGGGCCAGAGCGAGGCAGACAGATCTTATTTCTGATTGGAATGATTTCAGGAAACTATGAAATAAATGCTGTTCTTTAATTAAAAAAGTGAAATCAGAGGACTATTTGTCTATTACAGCTGAGAGTTTAAATGACCCTAAAAAATTTTGGAATACTGTCAAAAATCTCTCAGTAAGAAACAAATCACAATCTCTCCCAAATTACAGACTGAATCAATCAACTGTTGTACGTGACAAGCAGGATATGGCAAATTGCTTTAATTAAAGTTTTTTATCTTCTGGATACTACAGTCTTCTTCTTCTTCTTCTTCTTCTTCTTCTTCTTCTTCTTCTTCTTCTTCTTCTTCTTCTTCTTCTTCTTCTTCTTCTTCTTCTTCTTCTTCTTCTTCTTCTTCTTCTCTTCTTCTTCTTCTTTCGGCTGCTCCCTTCACTCTTCACTTCCGCCCTCCCAAGAGAGTAGACGCTTTTTCCTCCTCTCCTGCTCTGACTTTTTTTCCTTCCCCCCCAACTACTGGATCCCAGCTTGCTGTTGTCTGTCTGCGTCTAACTGCGACTGTCGAAAGAAAGAAATTATGGAGTTAATAAGCTGGGCTTTGAACACAATTGACACTATTTTTTCAACAAGGAAAAGTGCTCCGGGGGAAGCTGTCTGCCCCGCAGGTACGGCTCCAGCGGGCTATTTACGTGACACAAGTAATTGGAAAATCTTGTGTCTCACTAATCTCTCTATCGAAGATATTGAAGATTTGTATGTCTTCGTGGTAATGGTGATCGGGATCTTTCTGATTGGAACTGGGATTGTCCTGGTGTACCGCAAATTGCTGAAGATGGATACAACCTATCAAAATGCTGGCCAGGCGAGGTGCATCTGTCAAATTGAAAAATTGGAGAAGACCTTGATAGCGACAAATGGAGAACTGTCTCGGAAGGTGGATTACATCATGGTCTCGCTTAGGTCTTTCCACGATGGATTTAAAGCCCCGCAATGAAGGATTAAGTACTGAATCTACAGAAGAAATAAAAAGCCTTCTCTGTGATCAGTCCGATTTGGCTCAATTTCCCCATGAAAATTCCTCCTGGCTGTCTGCAGTCTGTGTTTTCAAAATCATCGAGCATAAGGCCTTGGACAGCCATCTGGACAGCCTGCCAAGATAAGGACTCGGCGGCAGCCAGACAAAACATCTCCTGCCAAGTGTCCTTGTTGTCTCTCTTATTATCATCAACACTGCTTCAACACCGCACACACATTGATCCATGAACTGAATAAAGATACACACACTGCTCTCTTGTGTCTTGTGAATCCTGTGTAGCGAATGTGCATTGAGAGCTTTTTTTTTCCTTGAAATCTTAATATTGATTAATTATGTAACCAGTATTTTGAATCAATGATTTTTTTGCTCCTTCCTATTGTTCCTCGTATTGTTCTTATTCTTATGCTACTTGTACCCACTATCCTGTTGGCAGGCGCGTCTCTGATGCAGCCGTGCCACTGGAAGTGCAGGTTCATTTTCTGTGTCAAGTCAAATTCTCTCGTATGTTATCAGTGATCTGTTAATGTACTTGGCAATAAATCTTTTCTGATTCTGATTCTGATTCTGATTCAGGGGTTGCCACAGCAGATCATCTGCCTCCATCTCACCCTATCCCTTGCATCTTCCTCTGTAACACCAACCCTTTCCATGTCCTCCTTCACTACATCCATAAATCTTCTCTGTGGTCTTCCTCTTTTCCTCCTGCCTGGCAGCTCCAGCTTCAACATAATTTGTCCAATATCTCCACTATCCCTCCTCTGCGCATGTCCAAACCATCTCAGCCTTGCCTGTCTTTCTTTGTCTCCAAACCACTCAAACTGAGCTCTCCCTTTGATATACTCATTTCTAATCTTTTCCCTCCTAGTCACTCCCGATGAAAATCTTAGCATCTTCAACTCTACCACCTCCAGCTCCACCTCCTGTCTTTTTATCAGCACCACCGTCTCCAAACCATACATCATAGTAAGTCTCACTACCATCTTGTAAATCTTCCCTTTCACTCTTGCCTTCACCTTTCTGTCACAAATTACCCCTGACACTCATCTCCACCTACTCCACCATGCCTGTACTCTCTTCTACACCTGTCTTGTGCATTTTCCATTGCTTTGGATGGTGGACCCCAGGTATTTAAACTCATCTACTTTCACTACCGCTACTCCTTCCATCTTCACCGTTGCACCAGCCTCCCTCTCATTCACACTCATGTATTCTGTCTTGCTTATAATAATTTTCATTCCTCTTCTCTCCAGAGCATACCGCCACCTCCCCAGGGTCTCCAAGATATTACAATAATAAACACTTCAACCCCAGATAGCAGTACATATTAATTTGCTTTTACTTTCAAGTTTAATCCATTTTCCACAGCTGAAGTGCATAAAGCTTTAAAACTCTTGTATACAAAAAAGGCCAAGGCCATGTTGATCCATATTTTTTCAAATTGGCAGCTGATTTTGTTGTAGTTCTATAATGTAGTGTTAACCCCTGGGTTCCAATTTATAAAATCATTCTTTCCTAAGGAGAAATTGTTTCACCCCAAATGTCTGGTCATGAATTGCTATTCTCACCCAAGATAAGAGCTGTAACACTACCCATCAGCCATAAAAGTGGGAGTTAGTCCCTGCATCAGGACCTGGAATCATTTCCCCTTTGATTCATTTGCCAAAAGAATGCCCAAATGGTAGGTTTATAGTTGATGTTCCACAAGCACTTGAAAGGCAAGATTCCTCATTATACTCAAACAGGACAATATTCCCCCCCCCAATGGCTAACACAGGAATATTTCTCTCTGAAGTTAAAATATGAATTGTGGACAGTGAATTAACTCATATTCTTCTCTCAAGACAGTATCCGCTATTGGAGACATGGCCGGACCCTGTGATGGACAATTGTGGTTTGAAATGCTTTTATTGATATTATTTGATATGTGTACTTTATTTTCAGGAAGAAATTAATTTTTGCATGCCTACCATAAAATAATTTATCACATTTACAATGTAGACACATGGATTGCTCCTTTAATATTAAGTAGAATATCTTAGTCACTAAAGTTTTAAAGAATTTATGCTTTCATAGGCAGCACACATACTTTAGGAGGATTTCACTTTCATATAAAATTTCTCTCTCTCCTCTTTCTCTGGGAGACCCCCACCTCAAAAATTTGAACTGACCAATCAGCTCTCAAGTCTCCATATTGTGACGTATGCGGGGTTCCAAAAAGAAGAGATGCAGATGGTTGTGACGAACAAGCTTTATTCAACACAACCAACCCCAACACCCCTGAGCACAGACAGGCGAGCCAAAACTAAAGAGCTGGTGGTGGACTGCCGCAGGCAAGGACAACCCCTCACAGCACCAGTGAACATCCAGGGAACAGACATTGAGATGGCGACATCCTACAAGTACCTGGGTGTTCATCTGAACAATAAACTAGACTGGTCACACAATATCGACACACTCTACAAGAAGGGACAGCACAGGCTCCTACTCTTGAATACATTCTACGACACGGTGGTGGCATCAGCCATCACTTTTGGAGTGGTCTGCTGGGGCAACGGCATTACAGCAGCCGATAGGATGAGACTGAACAAACTGATCAAGAAAGCTAGCTCTGTCCTGGGGCAGCGCCTTGACCCAGTGGAGGAGATAGGAGAGAGAAGGATGGTGGCTAAGCTGTCATCTCTGCTGGAGTCCGAGTCCCACCCTATGCAGGACATACTGAACGCAGTGAGGAGCTCATTTAGCAGTAGAATACATCATCCTAGATGCGCGACCGAGAGGTTTCGCAGGTCCTTCCTACCTATGGCTGTCAGACTGTATAACCTAAGCAGGGCTGCTCGCAGAGATAGCAAAAAAAAACGTGACGACCTAATAGTATTGAATGCAAAAGACGCAACAGACTTACACAAATGGTCCCCTCCAGTATACAACTAGGACAATATCAGTCGCTATGGAGGGTGACAATATGTATGGGTACATATTCATATCATGTAGGGTAACTAAATAGACGGTTATGCTGTTTAGTCCATCTATCTACAATGCTCCGCACTGTGTATATATACTGTATATTTATATGTACATATGTATATTCACCGCTCTTATTTTCTTATCTTCTAAATCATTGCTCTGAGTGTTGCTATCCCTGTGCTGGTGCAATCCTGGAATTTCCCCAATGTGGGACTAATAAAGGCTTATCTTATCTTGTCTTATCTTAACATATACTCACACATCCACACACTCCACGTTAACACAATAAAGATAATTGTATCTACTTTGGTCTCTGAGAACCGAGAGGTTCCAAGGTTGTCATAGCCAGGAGCGGCACTGGGGTTAAGCTCCCAGTGCTCATAAAATGCTCCTTATGGCGTGCGTCTCGAAAAGCCTCTGACAACTAAGTCCAACTCCTAGCCTGCCCATGTGGTTTAGTCTCTAAGCCCGGCGGAACTGATTTTACTAATAGGAGAAGAGGCGAGGGCGGATCTCTGGCACCTTAAAACCAGATGCTTCAGGTAGATGGTGGCTCGTCAACCTGTGAAGGTAGCCCATCTAGGGAAAGGCAAACCCTGATTTCAAACCTCTGCTGCCTTGTGGCACACCCGGTCACGGGAAAGGCTTCGGGAGTCAACCCTGAGGAAAAATCCGGAGTCGGAGTCCCTAAGGAAGTTCTCTGTTGTGCTCAAAATCGTTCTGGCAGCTCCTGCGACGGCGCTGGTGCCGAACTGTAGCAGCCCTGCTGTTCCTTTAGATTCATCAGTGATGTGGAGAGGGGGGACATGCTGCATGGGCAACATCTTGTCCTCCATATCTTCTTGCCCAGGCTTGAATCCTACCAACGCCCAACGCTGGAAGGTAGAACACCGGATGACTGGAGAGGACACTCCAGCTTCGCCTTTGGCGTAGACAAAACACGGGGAACGACAGTTACCGGTTATAAGCCACCACTCAATTGGCATAGAGCGTGGCGCCAGGGGTTGTTCCCGACGGTGGGAGGGGTCATCGGATCTCACTGGACAGCTACCGCCCGCCTCAAGCTGGGCAGCCCCCAGCCAATAAGGTGTTGTCCCGCCATAGCTTGCTCTCCTCATTGGGTGCATGGGGATGAGGAGAAGTCCGAACGGCAGGCTGAGAACCTTCGCACCAGGCAAGACAAAAAAAAACAAAAGAGACCAACTCTAAAACTGGGAAATTGGAATGTCCACACTATGATGACAGGACTCGCTGCTAACTTCAAGGACATCAACAACACCAGGAAGACTGCCATCATCAATAATGAGCTGAAGAGACTGGAAGTGGATATCACCACTCTCCAGGAAATACGGTTGGCTGACGCAGGCACACTGAGAGAGAAGGACTACACGTTCTACTGGCAGGGAAACGGCAGTGATGAACACAGGGAAGACGGAGTGGGCTTCGCAGTGAAGAACACCTTGCTGAAGATGGTGGAACCGGGCAGCAATGGCTCTGTACGACTCCTCACCCTCCGCCTGAACACCACTCAAGGCCCAGTCACCCTCATCAGTGTGTATGCCCCAACACTGACAGCCACACCAGAGGCAAAAGACAAGTTCTACGAGAATCTCGCACAACTGTCAGGATCATCCCCAACTCTTAACAACTCATTCTCCTTGGAGACTTCAATGCCAAAGTGGGTGCTGACCACAACTCCTGGCCCTCCTGTCTTAGACCTTTTGGCGAGGGCAGAATGAACGACAACGGACAGCGGCTGCTCGAGTTCTGCACATATCATGATCTGTGCATCACAAACTCGTTCTTCAAGACCAAGCCCCAACACAAGGTTTCCTGGCGACATCCGCGCTCAAGGCACTGGTACCAGCTGGACTTGATCCTGACCAGGCGCACCTCACTGAAAAACGTGCTAATCACCCGTTCATTCCAGAGTGCAGATTGTGACAGGCCATTCATTGGTGTGTTGCAAGGTCAAGCTGCAGCTGAAGAAATTCCACCGTGCTAGACAACCTGGAAAGGCACGGATTGACACCAGCAAGATGGCTCAACCAGAACTTGTTGAGCAGTTTGCCTCCACCTTTGAAAAGGAACTTGGTGTACCACAAGAAGGAGAATCTGCAAAGCAGGAGTGGGAAGAGCTGCGAAACACTATCCACCGCACAGCCTTGGCTACCTTTGGGAGGAAGACCTCGAAGTCACAGGACTGGTTTGATGCCAAGTTGACCGAGATGACCACCGTCATTTAAGCCAAGCGCTCAGCCCTTGCTGAGTACAAGAAGTACCCAAACGAGAAGAATCTCCAGATTCTCAGGGCTGCGAGAAGCAAAGTTCAGCAGACTGCTCGGCGCTGTGCCAACGAGTACTGGACTCAGCTCAGCCAAGACATTCAAACCACTGCCATAACAGGGAACATCCGTGGTATGTATGATGGCATCAAGAAAGCACTTGGTCCGGCTCAGAGCAAAATGGCCTCCCTCAAATCCTCACTGGGGAGATGATCACAGAAAAGAACAAGCAGATCGAGAGATGGGTGGAACACTACTCCGACCTCTACTCCAGACAGGACACCATGACACCATCAGCCCTTGATGCCATCGACTGCCTGCCATCCATGGACAAACTTGACGCCGAGCCAACCATCGACGAACTCAGCAAGGCCATTGATAGCTTGGCCGCTGGCAAGGCACCCGGCAATGACGGCATACCCCCCGACCTGATCAAGCACTGCAAGACCGCCCTACTGCTGCCATTGCATGACGTCCTCTGCCAGTGCTGGAAGGAAGGTGCCATACCACAGGACATGAGGGATGCCAAGATCATCACCCTCTACAAAAACAAAGGGGAGAGAAGCGACTGCAACAGCTACAGGGGCATCTCTGCTTTATTTTCCTTTATTTTCTTTAGACTTTCTGCTGCACATTCACCAACCAACCATAATGCTCTGCACTGTGTGTCTATATATATACATTTATAGTAATATGGACATATGTTTACTAGATGTTGTTTTTTCTTGCCTTCTGATTGTTGCTCTGAGTGTTGCTATCCCTGTGCTGTTGCATTCCTGGAATTTCCCCATTGTGGGACTAATAAAGGCTTATCTTATCTTATCTTATCTTATCTTATCTCCCTCCTCAGCGTTGTTGGCAAAGTCTACGCACGAGTTGTTCAAGTTCGTCTACAGAAGCTTGCCAAACGTGTCTACCCCGAGTCTCAGTGTGGCTTCCGCGCTGAGCGATCAACGGTAGACATGATATTCTCCATCCGCCAACTCCAGGAGAAATGCAGAGAACAGAACATGCCCCTGTATGTCGCCTTCATCGACCTCACCAAAGCATTCGATCTGGTCAGCAGAGAGGGCCTTTTCAAGATCCTGCCAAAGATAGGATGCCCACCAAAGTTGCAAAGCCTCATCGAATCGTTTCACACCAACATGCAGGGGATAGTGCAGCACGACGGCAACGTCTCAGAGCCATTCAACATACACAGCGGAGTGAAACAGGGCTGTGTACTTGTGTACTTGCGCCAACCTTCTTTGGGATTTTCTTTGCTATGCTCCTGAGGCATGCCTTCAGCATAGCAACAAAGGGAATCTACCTGCACACAAGATCTGACGGCAGGCTTTTCAACCTCACCCGCCTGAAAGCCAGAACCAAAATATGCGAGGCTTTAATCAGAGACATGCTGTTCGCAGACGATGCTGCAGTCGCAACCCACACACAGCAGGAGCTTCAGACCCTGATGGACCGCTTCTCCCAGGCATGCAAGGATTTCGGGCTTACCATCAGCCTGAAGAAGACTAACATCTTGGCGCAAGGCACAGAAGCACCACCAACCATCACCATCGATGACTACAAGCTGGAGGTCGTGAATCAGTTCACGTACCTGGGGTCCACGATCAGCAACAACCTCTCCCTTGATACAGAGATTGACAAGAGGATTGGAAAATCAGCCTTCACACTCGCTCGCCTCACCACACGAGTGTGGGAGAATCCCAAACTCTCTGTCAAGACGAAGATGGCAGTGTACAATGCCTGCGTCATCAGCACACTGCTCTATGGGAGTGAGACGTGGACAACATACGCCCAGCAGGAAAAGAGACTGAACTCCTTCCACTTGCACTGCATTTGCCACATCCTGGACATATCCTGGCAGGACAAAGTGCCCAACACAGAGTCCCGCGCCGGCCTTCCCTCCTTGTTCACTCTACTCTGGCAGCGCAGGCTCCGCTGGCTAGGCCACGTTCACCGTATGGAGGATGGCAGAATTCCCAAAGACGTCCTCTACGGAGAACTGGCGACTGGCAGGAGAGACGTTGGCCGCCCACAGCTGCGCTTTAGAGACATCTGCAAGAGAGACATGAAGGCCCTGGAGATCAACACAGAGCGCTGGGAGGACCTTGCAACGGACCGCTCCAAATGGAGAGGGAGCCTTACCAGACAGCTGAAGGCGGGTGAAGAGAGACTGACTGCTGCAGCAGACGAAAAAAGGACCCGCAGGAAGAATCGCCACAGACCCAGCAGCACGGAGACCACCCACAAGTGCGACCTGTGTGACAGGGACTGCCATTCGCGCATCGGCCTGTTCACCCACAGGCGGTGCTGTTCCAGCAGAGTAGACATTTAGGATTCTCTTCCATGGTCATCATAGACCGACGGAGGCCGACGACGGTCTCCGAGTCTGCTCGCTGGGTCAACAAACCATGTCAGTTAGGTGACTTACTGGGCCATTCTAGCAGCTTTATTTTCCTTCTCTGGAGCCAGTTGAAGGTTTCCTTGGCTGTGTGTTTGGGATCATTGTCTTACTGAAATGTCCAACCTTGTTTCATCTTTAGCATCATGGCAGATGGCAACAGGTTGTTATCAAGGATGCCTCTCCACATTTGTCCATTCATCTTTCCTTCAATTATCTGAAGTCTGCCTGTACCATGTGCTGAAAAACACCCTCACACCATGATTCTCCCACCTCCAACCTTCACTGTTGGTTTGGTGTTTGGGGCTGATGTGCAGTGCCATTTCTTCTCAAAACATGCTGTGTGTTGTGGCATACAAAAAGTTCAATTTTGGTCATATCTGACCGGGCTACATTCTCCAAGTATTTTACTGGCTTGTCCAAATGTTGTGCAGCAAACTTTTAACAAGCTTCAACATGCTTCTTCTTCAGCAATGGAGTCTTACAAGGTGAGCGGGCATAGAGCCCATGTCAGTTGAGTGCATTACTTGTTTTCTTTCAAACAGCAGTACTTGCAATCTCCAGGTCTTTCTGGACATCTCCACAAGTGGTCTTTGGCTCTTAGATAACCCTTCTTTATCATAAAATGATGTTCTTTCCACTTCCGAACGATGGTTCCAACAGTGCTCACCGGACCATTCAACAGTTTCGAAATGCACCTGGTAAATGGTAAATGGCGTTCACTTATATAGTGCTTTTTTCTCATCTCTAGATGACCAAAGAACTTTACAGATCCTGCTATTCACCCACTGACACACATTCACACTCTGATGGCGGCAGAGCTGCCATACACAGGCACTGGACTGACCCACCAGGAACAACTGGGGGTTCAGTGTCTTGCTCAAGGACACTTCGACATGCAGACTGCAGACAGAGCGGGAATCGAACTCCTGACCCTCCGATTAGTAGTCGGCCAGACTAAACCTGTGCCGCACCCGCCCCCAATGCAACCAATACCATCATTATGTTTTGCAACAATAAGATTGCAAAGATCAAGAGAGAACTCTTTGCTTCTACCCATCATGAGTTCTTTGTGGTGTGACAATCTGATATTCACAGACCTTTTTAAAGGCTAACCAAATGAAATTAATTTGCATTGATGGAAGATGGGATGACTTCCTAAATTCTTGTGGATTTTAGCTGGTTTCTTGGCTTTGTATGCCTCTTTCTATGCTTTGTATTCTGTGGCTCTACCTCCTGAGCCCCTGGGGGGCGGCAGTGGCTCAGGAGGTAGAGCAGGTCGTCCAATAACCACATGGTTGGAGGTTTGAATCTCACTCTCCCCGGGTATCCTGCCGTTGTGTCCCTGGGCAAGACACTTCACCCCAATTGCTCCTGGTGGGTTTGGAAGTGCCAAGTTAGGTAGCATGCTGCCATCAGTGTGTGCATGTGTGTGTGAATGGGTGGATAGCAGGATCTGTAAAGCGCTTTGGTCATCAAGAGATGAGAATTAAAGCGCTATATAATGAATGCCATTTACCATTTACCATTTTTGCACCTCTTTTTCTTCATGTGTTCAATGCTTATTCCCTGTGTCATTCAACTTTATTAAATACTAGCATTGATTCATTCATTCATCTTCTTCTGCTTAATCCTTTTTGGGTCGGGGGGGGGGGGGGGTGCTGGAGCCTGTCCCAGCATCTTTGGGCGAGAGGCAGGGTACTCCCTGGACGGATCGCCAGTCCATCGCAGGGCCAACACAGAGAGACAGACAACCATTCACTCTCACAGTCATACCTAAGGACAATTTAGAATCCCCAGTTTGATGCCAATTAACCCCTTGCACTCTGGTCAATTTCCCTAAAAACGCCAAAAAATAACGAACCCAAAGTAAATCAAAAGCTGTTCTTCAACCCTTTGCAGCATCTTCATGGGGTTGGTCTCATTTAAAAGAAAACACTTTGAATTTTTTGGCAAAACAGTCATAATCTCTCTAAGTGCTCCTGCCACTGAGTAACAGTCATCTAAACATACTGTACTTGAAGAAAATAAAGTTTGCCTGGGTGTTTTTTTGGATACAAATGCTTGCAAATAACACACAGCTTCAGATCCGGGCTGGAAAATGCAACAAAAATGTAGAAGCAAGTGTTATCCAGCTGAGGTCAAAATTTTGTAACAATACCAAAAAAAATGAATATATTATACAGCTTTTTTCTCAGGTAGTTCCCAGGCGTTTTTGAACTGTGCCAAATTGTGCCAAATGGCACAGTTTGGAAAAACGTCTGTAACTTTTGAATGATTCAATATAGAAGCTTCATCTTGGGCTCTAATGAAAGGTGACACTCAGGGCTGTGTGTGTGTGTGTGGGCGGGGGGGGGTTGTTTATTCATTCATTCATGAATGAATGAACAAACAAGCCCCCACACACAAAGAAGCATGCCACGTAAAAAATGTGTGGCTTTTTTTTTTTACAAGAAAAAATAACCTGCAGTGCACTAAAAATTATTCTAAAATATTTGTAATGTAGAAGATATCAACCCCCCCCCCCGCCCCCCGCTACAGAGGACGGACATCGGCCATCGCTACATGATGGAACAGTCATGTGGCGATCGCGGTGCACAGTCCCCGCGGTCCCCCCCCTTGCTACAGAAGAGTAGCGGGGGGTGGGGTGCCGTTCACGGTCCGGACGCGGTGCACGAACCGTGTACCACGGCGCACGGACTTCGGACTTCGTGCGCCGCGGTCTACTACGCACAAATGTAATTTACCGATCGGTTCAAAGTCATTTTTGATTACAATTTTCAGGGATAAAGAATAATTTAGCTTATAGCACTTACCTGTTCACAACAGCAGCGTAATTGGCGAACTTCTCTTCCTCATTGTCAGACGAACATGAAGCTGGTCCGCTTCTTACAGACTCGTGGTTCTGGTCACGCGACCCGGTCAAAACATAATTCCATTATTGCGGTTTTGCGCTTCCATGATTGCGGTTTTGGCAAACAATTTTACAAAACAAATAACAGTAGTAATAAAAAAAGACTGGCGAATGCGTGTGTGTCACCCAGCCTTTGTTGTCGGCCTCTGTCGGTCTATGATGACCGTGGAAGAGAATCCTAAACGTCTACTCTGCTGGGACAGCACCGCCTGTGGCTGAACAGGCAGATGCGTGAATGGCAGTCCCTGTCACACAGGTCGCACTTGTGGGTGGTCTCCGTGCTGCTGGGTCTGTGGCGGTTCTTCCTGCGGGTCCTTTTTTCATCTGCTGCAGCAGTCAGTCTCTCTTCACCCAGCCTTACACAAAACAGCTTTCGAACTTCTGTGCTTCAGTTGGCTGGCTGCATTCGCAGCCATTGGTAGGCGTGTCCTTCTTGCTAGGTTTTCAGTCATTGGTTCTTCAAGGTTTCAGAAACCCAATTCAAGGCTCTTATTAGTCGAATGAGAGGTCAATCATATTTAATCTGTTCTGTGTCTGTAGTGGAAGAACGGAAATGCAGCTTTTTTTTCAGTGCGCTCTAGGACGCAGCGCCCTCGTGCGCCCTCGTGCGCTCTAGGACGCAGAGACGTGCCCACCCGCGGTACACCAGAGTGCAAGAGGTTAACCTAACTTGCATGTTTTTGGCATGTGGAAGGAAACTGGAGAAATCCCGGAGTAAACCCACGCAGACACGGGGAGAACATGCAAACTCCACACAGATCACTGTTGGTCGGGGGCTGGGATCGAACCCAGGATCCCCCAGCCAAGGGTGAGTTACTGTGCTGCCGCAGTGCTAACCACTCCCCACCGCGCCACATTGATGCCCTATGAATATGGCATGCAGTGTTAAGGGTGGTGGAGCTATCAGTTACCCTACAGAGTGGTCCATGGGATCCCATGAAATACTTTTTCTGTTGTTTGATCAGTAATTTTATAATATTGTGTTCTGAGCTTTGGACATCAAAGTTATGGAAAGGTGAAGCACAAAAAAATAAAAGTAAAGCTGGGAAATGTGACATTTATAAATTATAGCACAACCCATCATAATAACAGTAGGTCAAAGCAAAGGGAAAATTATGTAAAACAGCAATAAAATACATGCTTGATGGCCACCAGACGTCACTGTTCTTACTTAGAATGAAGCCTGTTAGCTTTGAAAGCCTCAGAGCTTCAGTGAGGCTTCAGCTGCCCATCACTACTGAAGAGCTGCATTATATTAAGAGCAGCCTACAGCCTACCATAGGCACTTTTCCACTAGCCCAGCTCACCTCGCCACGTCTCGATTCACTTCGACACGGTTCAGCTCGGTTGTGTCTCCATTACAGCCGGGTTAAGCTGGGGTGGGCGGGATGTTTTTTACAGCAAGGCGACGCCACACTCCCGTGACGTAAAACATGTGACCCAAGCAAAACATAACACATGCATCAAGGCGGCTGTACAAGGCAACTCCTCGGTCTGTGGCTTTTTTCACCGTAAATGCCAAAAAGGACCGCCAGACACGGGTACAGGCAGTGAGACGAAACACTCTGGAATAGTTCTGCAGCTCCTGAGAGAGCCGAAGACGTGAGGATACAAACTAGGTCATATATGACGGTAAGCTAATGTCGCTAATGCTAGTTTGCTATAAGTACGTCGTACTACACTGTAATGTCTGCAACTTATCGCTGTTAGGTACTAAAATATGTACGCTGTGTGTGTGTGTTTCAGATGGCTGTGTTGTGGAAAAATTACCGCTTCAAACGGTCGGTCTGGGCGTTCAACACAGCCTGTCACTGATGTCACAGGCTCCCAGTGATGAGATGTCACCCCAGCTTCGCAAACAATCAGTGGTTGTAGAGCTTAAGACTGTCTGTAGAAACGTTTATTTCCTGTGCAAAAAATTGCTCTGATCTGCGTGAAAATCATGGAGAGACTGTTGAGACATCATGGATGTACCTGCTGCAGCAGCACTGAGTGTGAGGTGGTGTCATAGCAAAAAATGATCAGCTGACACAACTTGATCACCATGTTAATAGCTATATTAGCCACAAAATATATATTCAAAAAGTAAACAGTACTGAGTTAGGTATAATAAGATATATTTGACAGTTATGATGCCTTTTAGGCCAAAACAAACTTGATCTAGGATTAAAAGCAATTAAAATAATGCAGTCATAAGGTTATATGGAAAATACTTCATTTACTAGATACATGTACTGTAGAAATATATATTCTCTGCATCAACAATGTACTATACATGCATTCATGTAGTATTGCACTGGGAATTGCACTGACAATAAACCTCTGAAGTTTTTGCAGATGTCTCTTTTTTATATGTGAAGGTTACCACCATGTGGCACAAATTCAATACTAAAAGATTGGAAAAACTGTCTAAAGAACAATCCAGCAGTTTGAGAAATCACTTTTGGTTTGGTGTAAGTCTGTCAACAGAATTATGAACCATAAAGCAGGTTGTGTTAAAATGTTAAATCCCATTAAACCCTAATCCGGGGGCTTCCAATCATGTGTCATGGGGGGCCAAGACCCTGCAGGTTCTCTTCTACCCAGTCTCTTCAGCAGGTGTTCTCACTGATCAGCAGTCAGTGGAAGAAGTTCAGTGGAATCTGCTGTTGAACACACTGGTTGGAGGTAAAGCCTGCAGGGTCTTGGCCCTCCTTGGCACATGATTAGACACCCCCGCCCAAACCCATTATGATGAAGAGCAGATGCTAATATGACCCAGAATTCCTCCATATACTGGTACTGTCACTAAAGTGTGCAGGATCTTCTGCGGTGGCACATCCAACAATACAGTCTTCAGTTAATAAAATAATTGTTTTGGTTACCTTTTTCTTAAAAATGAGCCATTATTTTCAAGGTCACCGATAAATCCTTTGTTCAGTTTATTCTTTTCCCACCGGTGTCTTAACAGACAAAATAGAAAATCATGATGCAAACACATAAGTCACTAAATTGTTTATTACAATCAGCAGCAAATTCCAGATTATTCAGAATGTGCAAAATTCAAACTGTAAAAAAAAAAGAAACTGGAATGGGTCACACACGCCAGCCACACTGCCTCACTGAGAAGCAACTGGATCGGCCCCTCATACTGGTCCTGGTTCAGCAGATCTTCAGCCTGCATCTCTGTAAATAGTGAGGCAAGGTCCAGTTGGGGTGGACAGTTTCCCTCTTGCCTAGACAAAAGACAAATGAGTGGTGGTTAATTAAAGCAAGTGTAAAACATATTTGGGAAATACACTTGTTGCTAAAAGCCAGTGGTGGAATGTGAATGAATGAATGAATCTTTATTTCGGATTGATTAAAAGTAAAGATTAAAAGAAAATAGAATAATATAACAAAGGGGAAAAAAATCTAACAAAGGGGACAGACCGAAGTCTGTCTCCACCAGTGTGGAGTGTGTAAATGAAGAGGCAGATTCATTTCAGATGATTTATTACACACTCACATCTCACAAGCAAAGAACAGACTGAATATTTCAGCAGGCACTCTCCTCTTAAGTTTCATGGCATTTCTCCACACACAACATGACATTTGCATCACACTGCATTCAACCCCCTACGTCCTTGACTCCTTCCTGCTATCTCACCAGGAACCTCCTGAGTATGGTTCTCCCATGTTTATCCACTGTCTCTTGTCTGAGATGCTAAATAATCTGGCTCCCCCAAGGTGCTAAACTCCCCCCCCCCGCCAGCATCTTAGATAGAACAATAGAATAACAGTCCACAAGCTGTGATAGAACAATAGAATATCAGTCCACATGCTGCTTGGGCTTCAGTCTCCTCCCGTTTCTGCTGTAACTGGGGTTTACCGCCTCCGTGGCGCTGCTGTGCCGGTGGGGGGCTGCTGAGCGTGTGTCTGACTGCTCTGCTGGAAAAAGGTGGATTGTCGTCTCTGGGTTGGGGAAAAGCTCCTGCCCAAAGTAGAGGAATTTAAGTGTCTCGGGGTCTCATTCACGAATGAGGGGAGAATGGATCGAGAGCTTGGCAGACAGATTGGAGCAGGATCTGCAGTGATGTGGACATTGTACCACTCTGTTGTGGTGAAGAGGGAGCTGAGCACTAAAGCAAAGCTGTCGATTTGCCAGTCAATCTACGTTCCTACCCTCACCTATGGTCATGAGCTTTGGGTAATGACTGAAAGAATGAGAATGCGGATACAAGCTGCTGAAAGGAGCTTTTTCTGTAGGATTGCTGGACTCACCCTCAGAGATAAGGTGAAGAGCTTAGTCATCTGGGAGAGGCTCAGAGTAGAACCGCTGCTCCTCCATATTGAAATGAGTCAGTTGAGGAGGTTTGAGCATCTGAGCAGGATGCCTCCTGGATGCCTCCCACTTGAGGTGTTTCGGGCATGTCCCACGGGAGGATACCCCAGAGCAGACCCAGGACACGGTGGAGAGACTATGTCTACCAGCTTGCCTGGGAATGTCTTGGTATCCTCTCTGAAGAGCTGGAACAGGCAGCCGGAGAGAAGGAAGTCTGGGCTTCTCTGCTTGAGCTGCTGCCTACACGACCCCGACCTCGGGAAAAGTGGTAGAAAATTAATGGATGGAATTTTCTTGAAATCTCGAGATAAAAACTACCATTTATGCAAGACAACAGTATAAATTTCCAGTTTTCTAAGAAAATTATGTCATTATCTCAGGAAAACCACAGTTGAATTACCTGGAAATAATGGGATAATGAAAGCACCAAGGTACTGATGCCTCAGTGCCTGTGGCCTGGTAGCATGGGGGACTGTTGAAAAAAATCACACTGCCACTTCTTGTGAATGGGCATAGTTATTACAACCCTTTTGTCGCAGCTGCATTGATGGCGAAGGTGAGTTAGATTTATGTTTATTTTGAAAACAAAGCCTTATCTGGAAATTGTGGGAAATTAAAAGTCAATAAAACATAGTGATACAATCATACAAGCCTTAAGTTCCAGTTGATTTTGAATGGGTTGTGGTGCTGGGGTTTAACCACTTGCACTCCGGGCAATTTTCCTAAAAATGCCAAAAAATAACGTGCCCAAAGTAAATCGAACGCTGTTCTTCAACCCTTTGCAGCATCTTCATGGGGTTGGTCTCATTTAAAAGAAAACACTTTGAATTTTTTGGCAAAAAAAACATAATCTCTCTACGTGCTCCGGCCACTGAGTTACAGTCATCTAAACATACTGAACTTGAAGAAAAAAAATTTGGACACAGTGTTTTTTTGATACAAATGCTTGTAAATAACACACAGCTGTCCGATCCGGCTGCAAAATGCAACAGAAATGTAGAACCAAGTGTTATCCAGCTGAGATCTAAATTTGGTAACAATACCACAAAAAATGAATATTTTACACAGCTTTGTTCTCAGGCTGTTCCCAGGCGTTTTGGAACTGTGCCAAATTGTGCCAAATGGCACAGTTTGGAAAAACGTCTGTAACTTTTGAATGATTCAATATAGAAGCTTCATCTTGGGCTCTAATGAAAGGTGACACTCAGGGCTGTGTCTGTGTGTGTGTGTGTGTGTGGGGGGTCGTCCCCCCCCCCGCTACCAAGGACAGAGTTCAGCCCTCGCTACATGACAGATTACACTTGTTGCATGTTTCCACAGCAACGCTGTCACAGCGGCTCCCCCCCCCTCGCTACTGTGTGTGTGTGGGGGGGGGCGGTTGTCCCCCCCCCCCGCTCGCTACAGAGGATGGACTTTAGCCATCGCTACACAACGGATTAGCCTTATGTGGTGATGTAAGACAGCAGTGCAGTCACCGCGGCTCCCCCCCCCTCGCTGCAGAAGAATAGCGGGGGTGGGGGGGGGGCGTTCACAGCCTGTACACTGCGAGCAACCCCTTGTACCGCAGCGCACGAACTTCAGACTTCGTGAACCGCACAGCTGTAATTAACTGATCGGTCAAAAGTCATTTTGGATTACAATTTTCAGGGATAGAGAATAATTTAGCTTATAACACCTTACCTCCTCACAGCGGAGTCTTGGCGAACTTGTCTTCCTCATTGTCAGACGAACGCGACGCTGGTCCGCTCTGGTTCTGGTCTCGCGACTCGATCAAAACATAATTCCATGATTGCGGTTTTTGGCGAACGATTTTTCAAAACAAATAACAGTAGTAATTAAAAAAAGACTGACGAAGGCATGTGTGTCACTCAGCCTTCGTCATCAGCCTCCGTCAGTCTATAATGACCATGGAAGAAATCATAGCATCTACTCTGCTGGAACCAATACAAAATAAGCACCGCCTGTGGCCGAACATGCCGATCCACGAATGGCACTCCCTGTCACACAGGTTGCATTTGTGGATGGTCTCCATGCTGCTGGGTCTGTGGAGCTCTTCCTGTGTCCTTTTTTGATCCGCTGCAGCAGCCAGTCTTCACCCAGCCTTAAAAAAAAACAGCTCACGAACTTCTCTGCTTCAATTGGCTCACTGCATTCAAAGCGTTGGGAGGCGGGTCCTCCTTCCTAGGTTTTCATTCATTGGTTCTTCAAGGTTTCAGAAACCCAATTCAAGGCTCTTATTAGTCGAATGACAGGTCAATCAGATGAACTAATCTGTTCGCGGCTGTGTTTACAGATTTTTTTTTTCAGTGGCGCTTGGAGGCCACACCACCTACACCACCACCATCAATATCCTTATCATGCGTCATGCGCACGAGGGCACACGAGTGCGCTCTTGTGCGCCCTCGTGCGCCCTAGGATGCAGAGACTTGCCCGCCCGCAGAACAACGGAGTGCAAGTGGTTAACACATTTATTGTGAAGTGCGGTGTAGTGGCGGCCACTTCCTGTTCTGCCATTGCACTGCTCTATAATAGCAGAGGACACCCATTACACGGTCTCTTCGACCGGTGCCCTCTGCCTGGTGTCTATTGTGTCCATTGTGGTTCCACTGTTAAATAAAGCTGAATTTGTCCAGTCACCTGGCCTCATCCTTTCAGAGATATTTTACCATACATAACATTTGGCAATGGAAGATTAGCTAATGGAGACATGTATTACACCACTTTGCCCCTTCCTCGAGCTCCCAGGGGAGCTGCCGGTCCATGGCCGAGATAGTTTGAAGCTTTCCAGACCTACATCACCGCGCTCAACCTGGGTAAGCTGGACAAGTTAAGAGCATGTACACTGCTTGTTCACAACCTCGGGATTGAGGACCAGAGTGTCCTTCGCTCACTCAGGGCTTTGGACTCATTTAAGGAAGCCATCAAGCTGCTAGCAAGCCACTTCCATGCCCCGGATAGCGTGACTGTCCAGAGGATTTGCTGCCAGCAGTGGCATCAATGAGTGGGTGAGCCTATTCATCAGTCTGTCGCCGACTTGAGGCAGTTAGTTAGCGAGTGTCATTTTGGGCCACTGGAGGATGAATTGGTACGTGACCAGCTTGCGGAGCACACGGGTAGCGCCGCTATATGGGCTAGGCTACTCACGGCACCGAGTGATCTAACGTTAGTCAGGGCTGTCGAGCTAGCTCTCCAATTGGAGGCTGCAGACAAGTTAGCTTTGGAGCTAAACTGGCGCCAGTCACAGTTGCTGCTGGAGCCTCCCACCGCGGCATTAGTAGTGGACTCGGATAGCGAGGATAGCTTGGATGAATGATGACAGTATGGAAACCAATGCTGTCAGCCAAAGGTCTGCCCCAGGAAAACCCCTTTGCAAGGGCTGTGGGTCCATGAAACACCAAAATAAGGCTAAGCACTACCTGGCTAGAGGGAAGCGTGGTAGCAGATGTGGACACTTGAACCATTATGCTAGAGTGTGCCGTGTATCTGAGCCAGAGAGCCCACGGAAGAAATCACTCCACCTACCCCCGACAACCATCCATACGGTGTTCCCCAGTACCAACGGGTACACTTTCTGCACAGTGGAGCTGGATGGCGTGGAGATACCGCTACTGCTCGACACGGGGCGGAGGGGTTGCTGCTGAATTGGGCCACGGCGAGGAATTTTTTTTCCCCCACTACAAAGTAAGAGGTAACCCAGCGCCGCTTTATGGTTATGGAGGTGGCAGGCTGTGCACAGTTGAAACATTGGAGTTAATGGTTTGGTAAAAGTCTGCGACAATGGCTGACTTTATGTTCCACGTGATGGCCCGAGGTGACAACATCATGGGCTGTGACTTGTTTTATGGACTGGGATTTGTCATCAAAGATGATGCTGGAAAAGAATGGTCGGGTTGTGGCCAGTGGAATCATCCGGTTCCGGTGGTCGATGGTGACATTGTGTGGGACGAAGGACTAACGGACACCATGGCGGTCAAGAAGGACCAGGCTCACTCAGGTTCAGCGCAGGAGGGTCTCAGTGCTGGCGCTCGGGAAATGGTTGAGGGGTTTACTGAGCATGACATTGAGGCACCTGTGCTGGCAAGTGACGGCAGTGTGCTAGCCCCAGATTCCTATGGAGCTTGGCCGCATAGGGATGGAGGATCTGCAGCTATGATGGCGACCACTACGACGGCTTTAGAAGAGGACGGGGCCAACATACTTCAACATACGGCGCAGCATACTTCCAGCTGTCTGATGGCTCGGCAAGGCATGCCAATCAGCTTCAGCGTGTCCGGGAAGAGGTTTCTGGTGACGGGGCTGGATGAGAGCGGGAGTTGGTGGTGAAAAGAGGTGCTTTCGTCCAGAAGACCACCTATTGTCCCTGGGGCCTGATGCTTCCAGGGGCGCGTCTGCTGAGGGGCTGCCCTGCCCCCCCCCCCCACGCCGGTCCTGCTCTTCCTGCCCGAGGAACAGTGCTGTAAATTTTGGTATATAGCTCTGATGTTTATGCATGCGGTAAAATGTCATTGTTTTGTGTGGGTTTTGTTAATTTAGGAACACGGCAATGATTCTGGTTGTTTAATGGACTTTTTTTTAGTTTAGCAGGTGACAGAATAATCCACCTTGCCATATGGACTGGACGGCAGTCCACCCATCTGCCCTATTTTAGGTTTTGTTGTGTGAATGTGCTAGGCCATTTAGGAACATCAGTTTTTGTTTTGAAGTGCGGTGTAGTGCCGGCCACTTCCTGTTCTGTCACTGCACCTCCCTATAAATAGCAGAGGGCATCCATTACACGATCTCTCTAACCAGTGCCCTCTACCTGGTGTCTACTGTGAGTCCGTTGTGGTTCCACTGTTTAATAAAGCTGAGTTCGTCCAGCCACCTGGCCTCATCCTTTCAGCTGAAAAGCTGCTAACAGACAGACAGACAGACACATGGAGTGATTACCATATGCCTACGTTGCCTTTGCACCAAGGCATAAAAATACAGAAGCACAATAATAAAATTAGGAGCACAAAGAAAAATGCTGGAGTAAAAGATTTTATTAATTGAGTGCATGTAAAGTTAGACGATGGTGTGCAATAGCAGGTAAACATATCAAATTTTCCAAAAGTAAAAGCATAATTCCATCCATCCATCCATCCATCTTTTACCGCTTTTCCGGAGGTCCGGGTCGCGGAGGCAGCAGTTCAAGCAGAGAAGCCCAGACTTCCCTCTCCCCAGCCACCTGCTCCAGCTCTTCAGAGGGGATACCAAGGCGTTCCCAGACCAGCTGGGAGACATAGTCTCTCCACCGAGTCCTGGGTCTGCCCTGGGGTCTCCTCCCAGTGGGACGTGCCTGAAACACCTCAAGTGGAAGGCGTCCAGGAGGCATCCTAATCAGATGTCCATACCACCTCAACTGACTCCTTTCAATGTGGAGGAGCAGCGGTTCTACTCTGAGCCTCTCCCGGATGACTGAGCTCCTCACCCTATCTCTGAGGGTGAGTCCAGCAATCCTACGGAGAAAGCTCATTTCAGCCGCTTGTATCCGCGATCTCGTTCTTTCGGTCATTACCCAAAGCTCGTGACCATAGGTGAGAGTAGGAACATAGATTGACTGGTAAATCGACAGCTTTGCCTTAGAACTAAGCTCCCTCTTCACCACAACAGACTGGTACAACATCCGCATCACTGCAGATGCTGCTCCAATCCGTCTGTCGATCTCTCGCTCCATTTTCCCCTCAGTCGTGAACAAGACCCCAAAATACTTAAACTCCTCCACTTGGGGCAGTAGCCTGTCCCCAACCCGGAGAGGACAAGGCCCTGGAACCATGGAACAAGACTTTCAGTCGGCTTCAAAGAGATTCTGGCAAACTGTTCTGCGGCTCAGGAGGGGAAAGCAGCTCCCCGTCCACACTGTGTATGGTGCGGATGGGACACTGTTGACTTCAACTGGGGATATCGTTGGGCAGTGGAAGGAATACTTCGAGGATCTCCTCAATCCCACTGATACGCCTTCCACAGAGGAAGCAGGGTTTGGGGACGAGGGGGATGACTCGCCTATCACAGGGGCTGAGGTCGCCAAGGTGGTTAAAAATCTCCTTGGTGGCCGGGCCCCGGGGGTGGACGAGATTCGCCCTGAGCACCTCAAGGCCCTGGATGTTGTTGGGTTGTCATGGTTGATACGCCTCTGCAACATTGCGTGGAGGTCGGGGGCAGTGCCTTTGGCATGGCAAACCGGGGTGGTGGTTCCTCTCTTCAAAAAAGGGGACCGGAGGGTGTGCTCCAACTTTAGAGGGATCACACTCCTCAGCCTCCCTGGGAAGGTGTATGCCAAGGTACTGGAGAGGAGAGTCCGGCCGTTGGTCAAACCTCGGATTCAGGAGGAGCAATGTGGTTTTCGTCCTGGCCGTGGCACATCGGACCAGCTCTTTACCCTCTCGAGAATTCTTGAGGGTTCGTGGGAGTTTGCCCAACCAGTTTACATGTGTTTTGTGGACTTGGAGAAGGCGTTTGACCGCGTCCCTCGTGGATTTTTGTGGGGGGTGCTTCGGGAGTATGGGGTATCGGGCTTGTTGTTACGAGCTATTCGGTCTCTGTACGACCATTGTGAGAGTTTGGTTCGTATTGCCAACACTCGGTTGGAGTCATTCCCAGTGAGAGTTGGACTCCGCCAGGGCTGCCCTTTGTCACCGATCCTGTTCATAATTTTTATGGACAGGATTTCTAGGCGCAGCCAGGGAATGGAGGGTGTCATGCTTGGTGACCACAGGATCTCATCTCTGTTGTTTGCAGATGATGTTGTCCTGTTGGCTTCATCCAGCAATGGCCTACAGCTCTTGCTGGGACGGTTTGCCGCTGAGTGTGAAGCGGCTGGAATGAGAATCAGCACCTCCAAGTCCGAGTCCATGGTCCTCAGCCGGAAAAAGGTGGATTGTTCTCTCTGAGTTGGGGACAGGCTAAAAGCATAATTATACATATTAAATCAGAACGGTTTGGAATGTTTCACACTTACGTGTATTGAATATTGAGTTTCTTAAATTATCTGGAAAAAAAAATGTCCAAACATTAATTTTTTGAAGTTTCTGGTATAAACAGTAAAGATGTAATCTTCTTATTTAGCTGCCAGCCTGTTCTCTTCACAGCTGCTCTGACTGCTGACCCTCAGGTTTGCCACCGTGGACCTCAGAGAGACTAAGAGGAAAGAAAAACAGCATAAAAATGTGATTATTGTCACAGATGTGATATATATATATATATATATTAATAATACAGATGTCATATATCTCTCCTCAGCTTAATAAAATGCTTGGTTTAGTGAGTGAATCATTTTAAAGTGTGTGAATGAAGCATGTCACACCATGGTGTTTTTATATGACTGACATTAGTATTAAGACTTAAAAAAAAATCAGCTGATCCTCCGGTACCCAGGGTGACCTCATCCTGCATACACACCTCACTAAAAGCACACACACAGCTGACCTACCATCATGATTAGGGCTGCTCGCTCAAAAGTATGAAGACTCTAATAGAAAGTGAATAAAGGCTTCTCACCACTGAGGTCAGGAGCTTTGGGGAAAAGAACTGCTCTGTTTGTACTTTTAAGGGTTGAGATAACTGGGAAAGTCACAGTATGTTAAGTAGAAGCAATCACTTCCTCTTTGACCATTTTATTTATTTATTTATTTTTAGTTTATTGGTTTATTTGTCAGGGACCATGTACAGAAAAAAAACATTAAACACAGGGTAAAGATGCTCTGTACCAGATTATAGCGTTCTCACTAATTTGTAGTCCCTGAGGCAGGCAGGAAGATATTAAAAGAAAAACAACACATCCATCCATCCATCCATCCATCCATCCATCCATCCATCTTCTACCCTTTTCCGGAGGTCCGGGTCGCGGAGGCAGCAGTTCGAGCAGAGAAGCCCAGACTTCCCTCTCCCCAGCCACCTGCTCCAGCTCTTAAGAGAGGATACCAAGGCGTTCCCAGACCAGCTGGGAGACATAGTCTCTCCACCGAGTCCTGGGTCTGCCCCGGGGTCTCCTCCCAGTGGGACTTACCTGAAACACCTCAAGTGGGAGGCGTCCAGGAGGCATCCTAATCAGATGCCCACACCACCTCAACTGGCTCCTTTCAATGTGGAGGAGCAGCGGTTCTACTCTGAGCCTCTCCCGGATGACTGAGCTCCTCACCCTATCTCTGAGGATGAGTCCAGCAATCCTAGGGAGAAAGCTCATTTCAGCCGCTTGTATCCGCGATCTTATTCTTTCGGTCACTGCCCAAAGCTTGTGACCATAGGTGAGAGTAGGAACATAGATTGACTGGTAAATTGACAGCTTTGCCTTAGAACTAAGCTCCCTCTTCACCACAACAGACCCTTACAACGGTACAACAGACGGATTGCTGCTCCAATCCGTCTGCCAATCTCTCGCTCCATTTTCCCCTCACTCGTAAACAAGACCCCAAGATACTTAAACTCCTCCACTTGGGGCATGTGATGATGAGATGTTACCAACTACTGTGATTTATTGTTTGTGTGTGACTGTTGTTTGTAATGGCAAATGTTATTAGTTTAAGTACACACATTTATTTGTATCTGTCTTTGTGTAATTTGAATCCCTTGTGAGATAATTATTATGATTAAGTATTTGGGTAAAAGAATGGATAATAAGTTGTTGCACATACCTTTGCCAATATGCTTCCTGTGGGTGTCCAGGCAAAAGACTCCTTTAGAGAGTGCAAGGCCTTTATAGGACACCTGCAGGAAGGATACATCTATGGTGAGTTAGAGGGGTGATTTAGTTTGTAAATAAAGTTTAAAAGTTATTTATTGAATTATTTATAGAACTATTTATTGTATGTTATTTATATATTTATATTGTCTGTCTTGGGAAATTATTTATGTATTTTAGGAATTAGTGGGTATGTGCTAATGATGAAAAGATCTGTTGTTTTACCTGGGATTATGGTAGGGGCTAATTGGCCCTATTTATCCTGTGTATATATAACAGGTGTGAGACCTAGTGCTGGATTCATTGTTCATGATCGTAGAGTGATGATGGTGCAAGAGAGATGATTGTTCATGATGGCTAATGGTCAAATGTACCACTGTGATCGATGTCAGATGATATCCTGAGAGACTGGAGTAATACTTGTAAGTGAAATAAAAAAGAACTAACTGAATAATTGAAAACTTGCCTTGCCTGCCTTTGCCCCGTGTCTCCACCAGTTATCACATTTGGTGGCAGCGGTGGGATATTTGCAGGTCGAGACACCACATTTGGTGGAAGTGGTGGTCCGGCCTGGGGACGCCGTGGCGTTCGGCGAACGGAAGGACCATGGCAAAAAGAAAGGTGAGGCAAGAGGAGCAGTCGGACCTGGACATGGGTGTGGCAGCTGAGGACCTGGGAGTCGGCGGACTGGGCGGGCTCGAGGAGCTCGCATGCCTGGTGAAATCGTTGGTGCGTTCGCTGACTCTAAGGGACCGCCGGACGGAGGAAGAAGCCGCTCGTCAGGAGGAAAAATGGCAGGCGGTAGAGCAGCATATTCATCGGATGGAGTCGCAGGTTACGGAGTTGAGAGAGGAGTACGGGAGCCGGGCGGAGTATGGTGGTGACGTCAGCGCTCCGGGGGAGGACCCCAGGGTGACGGCCAGTCGGGTCGGCCCGCAGGAGGAGGATTTGCCGCTGCAGGTGCAGCCAAGGACGTCACGGACGCATCACGAGCCCATGCTGAACCCTCTCTCTCCCGAGGATGACATCGAGCATTACCTGTCTTCATTCGAGAGGATTGCTACAGTCTGCCGCTGGCATAAAGAGGAGTGGGCGATTCATCTGGCTCCCCTACTTACAGGTAAAGCACGAAGCGCATATGTGCTGATGGACATCACAGATACAGACAATTATGAGAAAGTTAAAGAAGCTATTTTGAACAAATATGAAATTACTTCTGACACATATAGGAGGCGGTTTCGGTCCTTGGACATTAATAAGGACGAAACCTCTCGGGAGCTATATGTTCGTTTGAGAGATTTATTTTATAAATGGGTGAAACCAGAGACTTTGTCAGTAAGAGACATTGCCGAACTATTAATTTTGGAACAATTCCTGAGGATGGTGAATCCGGAAGTGGGAGTCTGGATACAAGAGCGGGACCCGAAGACTGCAGAGGACGCTACTCGTCTGGCAGAGGTTTTTCTGTCAGCCAGGTCTGGGAGCAGGAGAACTACTCTCGGCCGTGACAGATTTTTCACCACCCGGAGTGAGCTTAATGAGGGTGAAAGGGGTGGTCCAGCTCAGAATAGGTTGTATTCCAGGCCCAGTCAGATGACAAACAGCAAATTTTATGATAATGGGAAAAAGTCACGAGTTGTTGCAGGTAAGGATATTCGCTGTTATCAGTGTAATAAAATCGGTCACACCCAATATTCATGCCCTGCCATAAAGAATCAGAAACCGTCATTGTTATGTTCAGTTCCTAGACCCACTTGTTCAGCCTCAGTATACAGTGGAGTTTATAAAACAAAAGTGTTGCTCAATGGTCAGTGTGAAGAGGCCCTGTTAGACTCTGGGTGTTTTCAAACAGTTGTGCTACCTAGTTTGGTCCCTAGGGATTTGTGGAGTGACTCAGGAATAAATATCAGTTGTGTCCATGGGGATAAGAAATTGTACCCGACCGCTGAGGTTTATTTAACAGTAGGGGGTCAAATTTATCTCCTTCCTGTAGCTCTTGTGCCTGATTTGCCGTATCCTGTCATTCTTGGCAACGATGTTCCAACTTTGCTAGACATCATACAACAGGCTAGAGAGGAACAAACAGAGGAAAGACAGGCAGGTGGCGCTGTTGAGCAGACAGTAAACGGACCTGTGGTTAAAAATTGTAATATAGTGACAACCAGGGCACGGAGAGCACAGAGGGCTGCCAATACTCTTCAGGAATTACCATTCTATGATTCTGAGATAGAGGCAGGCCCTATTAAGCAACATAAATCCAAGGCTCAGAAGAGAAGAGATAAGGTGTTAGCTTCTGTAAAGAACCAGGGTGAAGAAACACCACAATTAAGCCAGTCAGTAGAGTTTGACATCCCTCCTGACATAGCTACATTGCAGAAGGCTGACCCAACACTTAAACCTTGGTTTGATAAAGTCTCGGAGATTGAGGGTGTGAAACAGGGTAAAACGGATTGTTTGGCTGAGGCCATGTATGTCATAAAAAAGGGCATCTTATACCAACAACAAGGTGAGGTTATGGCCATAGCTTTACCACAGGACCTCACACCAAAAATTATGGAACTGGGACATGTTATTCCTTGGGCAGGTCATCTAGCATTTCAAAAGACTTTGCAGAGAATTGCTAGAAGGTTTGTGTGGCCGGGAATGTATACCCAGGTAAAGGACTTCTGTACGACATGCTCAGTATGTCAGATTACATCATCTAGGGGAGTAGCTCGTGCCCAACTGCAACCATTACCAATCATTGGAACACCTTTTGATAGAATAGGGATGGATGTAGTTGGCCCCCTAGAGAGAAGTTCCTCTGGTAATAAATACATTCTGGTAATTTGTGACTATGCTACTCGGTACCCAGAAGCCTTCCCCCTGAAATCTATCAAGGCTAGGCAGGTTGCCAACTGCCTTATCCAGTTGTTTTCAAGGGTAGGCATACCCAGAGAAGTTCTAACAGACTGTGGAACAAATTTTTTGTCAAAACTGTTGCAGCAAGTGTATAAACTGTTGGGGATTAAGGGGATTAAGACCACCCCTTATCACCCGCAGACTGATGGACTAGTGGAGCGATTTAATCAGACTCTTAAAAATATGCTGCGTAAATTTGTTTCTGAAATGGGCTCAGATTGGGATCAATGGGTACCTTATTTGTTGTTTGCTTATCGGGAAGTGCCCCAGGCTTCAACAGGGTTCTCACCTTTTGAACTGCTGTATGGTCGTCAGGTGAGGGGCCCATTGGACTTATTAAAGGAGCACTGGGAGAGTCCACCGAGTGATCAGGACAATGTGGTCTCTTATGTGATTAAAATGAGAGAAAAACTGGATCGAATGACTGCTTTGGCTCAGGAGCACATGAGGACAGCGCAGGCCAAACAAAAAACTTGGTATGACAAGAAGGCCAGGAAAAGGGTTTTTCACCCAGGACAACAAGTTTTGTTATTGCTGCCCTCGTGTGACAGTAAGCTGTTGGCTCGATGGCAGGGGCCATATGAAATTTCCAAGAAATTAAGCTCAGTGACATTTGAACTATATATGCCTGACAGGAAGGTGAAATATCAGACCTTCCACATTAACTTATTGAAAGAGTTTCAGCAGCCTGGTCATCAGCAGCAGCAACCTGCTCTTCAGGAGAAACAGCATCTCTTGATTTGTGCGACGGAAGTGGATGAGGAGAAGGAACAATCCTTTCCCACAAATGTGTCAGAGCCTTGTTCATTTCAAGTGTCTCATTTGCAGGTGGATCAGCAGAGAGAGTAAGAGATATTGTTGGATCCAGATTTGTTTCAGGAGAGACCTGGTTTCACCAGATTGGTACATCATAAGGTCTATTTGAAAGAGGAAGCTGTTCCACGTAGAAAATCATATAGGATCCCGGAACGATTGGTACCAAAAATGAAAAATGAAATTGATTTGATGTTGCAGCTGGGAGTGATTGAGGAGTCAGCCAGTGAGTGGTGTAGCCCGATTGTGCTGGTTCCAAAAAAGGATGGCTCTTTAAGATTTTGTATTGATTTTAGATACCTCAATTCAGTATCTAAATTTGAGTCATACCCCATGCCCCGGATCAATGAATTATTAGAGAAAGTAGGCAAGGCTAGATTTATTTCTACATTGGACCTAAGTAAGGGGTATTGGCAGGTGGCATTGGCACCAGAAATAAAGGAACTTACAGCCTTTAAAACACCTTATGGCAGTTTCCATTTTAGGGTCATGCCATTTGGCCTTCAGGGGGCACCTGCAACGTTTCAGCAGCTGATGGACCAAATATTAAGGAGGGTATCAGACTTTGCGGCTGCCTATCTGGATGACGTGGTCATCTATAGTCAGACCTGGGAAGAACACGTGGTACACCTTAGGCAGGTCCTTCAGTTGATTAAGAGGGCTGGACTGACAATCAACCCACGCAAATGCGCGTTTGGACAGCAGCAGGTGGAGTACCTGGGACATGTAGTTGGTCAGGGGGTCATTAGACCACGAGTGGGTAAAGTGGATACCATTCGGACCTACCCTGTACCCACCACTAAGAAAAGAGTGCGATCATTTTGGGGAATGGTGGGATGGTATAGCAAGTTCATCCCCCACTTTGCTGAAAGAGCAACAGTGTTAACTGACCTCACTAAGGCTTCAGCGCCAAATAAGGTAAAATGGACAGAGGAGTGTGACAGAGCATTTGAGGATCTGAAGAGGGCTATTTCTGGGGAGAAGGTTCTCTATAGCCCAGACTTTGCTCGCCCATTCATTTTACAGACTGATGCGTCAGGGGTTGGCATTGGAGCAGTACTTCTCCAGGAGGAGAAGGGAGAGAGACACCCAGTGCTGTTCTTGAGTCGTAAGTTATTGGACCGGGAGACAAGATATTCTACAGTGGAAAAGGAGTGTCTCGCCATGAAATGGGCAATAGGGTCTCTTAGGTACTATTTACTAGGGCGTCAGTTTATATTGGAGACAGATCATCGGGCCCTACAGTGGTTGGATAGGATGAAAGATGTAAATAGTCGTCTCACAGGGTGGTATGTGTCCCTCCAACCATATAATTTTATTGTTCGGTATGTGGCAGGGAAAACAAACCTTGTAGCTGATAGCCTCTCCAGAGTACATGACTCATAAGAGTACTGTACTCTTGGGAAAGGTGGGAGGAAATGTGATGATGAGATGTTACCAACTACTGTGATTTATTGTTTGTGTGTGATTGTTGTTTGTAATGGCAAATGTTATTAGTTTAAGTACACACATTTATTTGTATCTGTCTTTGTGTAATTTGAATCCCTTGTGAGATAATTATTATGATTAAGTATTTGGGTAAAAGAATGGATAATAAGTTGTTGCACATACCTTTGCCAATATGCTTCCTGTGGGTGTCCAGGCAAAAGACTCCTTTAGAGAGTGCAAGGCCTTTATAGGACACCTGCAGGAAGGATGCATCTATGGTGAGTTAGAGGGGTGATTTAGTTTGTAAATAAGGGTTTAAAAGTTATTTATTGAATTATTTATAGAACTATTTATTGTATGTTATTTATATATTTATATTGTCTGTCTTGGGAAATTATTTATGTATTTTAGGAATTAGTGGGCATGTGCTAATGATGAAAAGATCTGTTGTTTTACCTGGGATTATGGTAGGGGGTAATTGGCCCTATTTATCCTGTGTATATACAGTATAACAGGTGTGAGACCTAGTGCTGGATTCATTGTTCATGATAGTAGAGTGATGATGGTGCAAGAGAGATGATTGTTCATGATGGCTAATGGTCAAATGTACCACTGTGATCGATGTCAGATGATATCCTGAGAGACTGGAGTAATACTTGTAAGTGAAATAAAAAAGAACTAACTGAATAATTGAAAACTTGCCTTGCCTGCCTTTGCCCCGCGTCTCCACCAGTTATCACAGGGCAGGAGCCTGTCCCCAACCCAGAGAGGACAATCCACCTTTTTCCGACTGAGGACCATGGACCCGGACTTGGAGGTGCTGATTCTCATCCCAGCTATTTCACACTCAGCGGCAAACATGGGCTGCATGGTGGCGCAGTGGTTTAGCACTGTGGCAGCACAGTTTTACCCTCGGCCGGGGGATCGCGGGGATCGTGAGTTCGATTCCAGCCCCCAACCAACAGTGAGCTGTGTGGAGTTTGCATGTTCTCCCCGTGTTGCGCGGGTTTACTCCGGGATTTCTCCGGTTTCCTCCCGCACACCAAAAAAAAACATGTAGGTTTAGGGCGCTCGCGCACGCAGCGACCAGCAGCCGGTGGCTTGTCACCAGACTGCAAACCGAATCTACCTACGGGTACAAATAAGTAACAAAAAAAACAAAAAAAAAAACGTCCCAGCAAGAGCTATAGGTCATTGCTGGATGAAGCCAACAGGACAACATCATCTGCAAACAACAGAGATGAGATCCTGTGGTCACCAAACATGACACTCTCCATTCCCTGGCTCCACCTAGAAATCCTGTCCATAAAAATTATGAACAGGATCGGTGACAAAGGGCAGCCCTGGCGGAGTCCAACTCTCACTGGGAATGAGTCCGACCGAGTGTTGGCAATACAACACATACAGAAAGCAATTCAGGTCGAGTTTCAGAAACTGTTGACCCTGAAACAAGCAGGGAGTAAGTTTGAAAAGGTAAAAAGATAAAAGAGACGACACACATAAACAATTTGAGAGTAGAATTTCAAATCCCATTTAAGGGAGAGAGTCAGTGCTTTGGATACAAAAAAAGGAAGTGCGCCTGGCATGTTGGGCACCGTGCGGGTCCGGCCCATTGTTCACTATTGTGACTGTTGTTGTCCTTGTTTGAGTGTGTAAGATGAGTGGGAATTGGTATGGCTGCCCCATCATGTTTGTGGTGCTGGGAGCACCAGGGCGCGATGCTGGTGGGTCCTGGGCTGCTTGCAGTGGCGGCCCTCGCCCTGGGTTGGGATTTGGGGGCAGTGGGTGGCCTTATGAACCAGTCTGCAAGCTGGCTTCTGGGGGGCTTGCTTTTAGATTGCCTACCTCCCAATCTTATTTCCCGCCCTCCCCCTCCCCCTGACTCTGGGTGGAATATACATCTTTTTTGTTACATTTACGGCTTTGGGGTGGGGGGGGTGCCGCACTGCATTGGTGAAGGGGATACCTTTGCTGTGCAGTGGGGCTGCACTCACCTCAATTTTAATTGCATTTTAGACACTGAGGGCTTGGGGGGATGGGGGCCCTGCTGCCCATTGCAGTGGCTAGCCGTGCTCCAATCACTACCCCCCCCAATTTTAATTGCACTTTGGTAGTCCACACATTCACACACAATTATATCATATAACCGACACACACCCACCATGTTCTGTGTGTGTAGGGTGGGGGGGTCTTCCCCCACCCCTGTTGCCTTGCTCTTGCTGGGGGCGTGGGGGCCTGGTGGGGAGCCTGGTACCTATCATGTTGTCAAAATCCCTCGGTGCTACTGAATATATAGATACAACAAAGGAAGTGAGAGTGGGGCTGAATATGAGTCTAAGTGAGAGTGAGGGGGTGATG
Source organism: Pholidichthys leucotaenia (assembly GCA_020510985.1). NCBI lineage: Eukaryota > Metazoa > Chordata > Actinopteri > Cichliformes > Pholidichthyidae > Pholidichthys > Pholidichthys leucotaenia. The sequence continues at coordinate 27,582,754 of CM035847.1, read as the reverse complement.
AATGGAGGTGGTGATGGTGGGTCGGTTTTGTGCAGCGTTTTGCATGCCGGGTGGCATCTCGCGGCGCCTGTGGTGGTCTGCTGATTGTTCGCTCAGATGGACGCCGGGGGTGGGGGTCTGCTTCTGTAGCCTGTGCCGGTGGCCTCCCGGTCACTGCCAGGCACTGGTGCATGTTCAGGCTCACTGCATCTGCTTCACAGCCGCCTTATGAGACAAAGGTGAATGAGGGGTGAGTTTGAATGGGTACGGGAGTGACAGAGAATGGGTCGGTCTGGGTGAGTGAGAGGGGTGTGCATGGGAACATGTGGGTGTGAAGGTGTGGGGAGGGGTGTGTCTGTGAGTCGGGAGGTGCTGGATTAAGGGGGGTAGTGCCTCTCGGCAATGTGGGCTCTCCTGGGCTGGGGGACTTCTTTGGACATGGGGGTCCCCGGGATATGCGAAAGAGGCGCTGGGGCAGGCCTGCTGTGGGGGTGCTTTGGGGGGGCTCGCGCCGGGAGGCGTGGGCCAGTCTCTGCAACTGGGGGGTGGGGTCGCTGGCCTCCTGGTGCCTGGGGCCCGGGGGCGGACGTTGGCCCCACTGGGGGGGGTGGGGGTCGGGCAGGTCTGGGGGTGTTGGCTCACCGTGCCGGCCACCGAGCAGCCTGACCTCCCTTGATCATCCCTCCGGGGGTGGATGCCTGGCTTTCCTGGGGCTTGCTGACCTCGGACGTTTGTGCCCTGTGGGGGTTGGTGGCACTGCCTTGCCTGCTCGCGGTTCCCGGGGAGAGAGCTGCTGCCACCGGCCCTCCGCCTCATATGTTTTGTATGACAAACCACTCACATGCACACACTTATTTTTCACGCGTTCTCATATATGTGCATGCAGACATACATGCACAAGTGTCTCTCCTTTAACAGGTGCGGAAACCAGACTCATGCTGAGACATCTTCGGTGGAAGAAGCAGTTTGTCTTTTGTTTGTTTTAGTTGTTGGTTTGTTTGTTTTTTCTTTTTTTTTTTTTTGCCTGTTCCCCTCCCTTTTCTTTTCCCCCTCCACACACTTCCTTTCCCTCTTCCCCATCCTGTTGGGTCTTCCATGGGTAAAATAATTAAAATAAAGTATTAAAAGTTATTACAGGAGGAGTTTACAACAATATACAATACACAGTTAGGTACTGTATAAGCTCCCCTTGGCAAAGTAAATCTGTTTTGGCACAATAAGGGTGACAGATCCCTGTTCTGTTTGCCTAGCTTCCTGACAGGACAAGGGAAAAAAAAAAAAGGAAGTGCAAAGCAACAAATTTGACAAGAAAGAGAGAATAGTGAAGATGTAAGCAAGCCCAGCCTGCCCGGTCAACTGTAGACGGGAGTCCCTTTGCAGGACCACGATTCGCCACCGCCAATGGCGCTCCTCTCGGTGTGGTTGCATGGCTATCTAAAAATTAAAAGTTATTAATAATGCCACCATGATTGTAGAGCAGAATGCCCAGATCAACTCCATATCATATGCAGCCACATGCAAGGTTTGACTAAATGAAGGCCCTCACCAAACTGATCACAAAAACGCTCAAAAAACGAAATAAAATTTTTTTATTTGTTTACTGACAAATGGGCAACACTGATGCAACAGTTGCAGCATTACAGGTCATTCTGCTGTGTATAATATTGGTGTTTTGTACTTACTAGTGCATACCCGTGCATACCCGTGCATGCCCGTGCATGCCCATAGAAACCAAGCATAAGCAAGTATTTCTGCATGCCCGTACAAAGCAGGTGTAAGCAAGGGTGTAAGCAAGCACGTCGGCACTCATTCAGTGATGCCTGCCTTTGACATTCGATGGTGTCATAGTGAGTCCTATGATCGTTGATGATGTCATAGCATGTCCTATGATGCCTGCATTTGATCCTGGTTTGAATTAGTGTTTACTTTTCATAATCAGGTGATTAAGTATCTCTTCTTTCCTGTTTCTGGCAACTCCCATTCGGTTTAAAGTGCTGTGTCCTATTGGTAATCGGGTGATGAGTATGTCTTCTTTGGTGAGAGATGGTCTATATGACATCATAAAGACATCAAGGCAGGCATCATAGGACATCATGCCTACATTATAGGTAGCCAGTCCTATTGTCTATATGAGGGCATCGTGAGTCCTATGGTGCCTGATATCTTAGATTCTAAGATATCAGGCACCATAGGCCTATGACGGCCTATGGCCTATGACGGCCTAATGACGGCCTATGATGACTGCATGATGTCTTATGATCATTCTAAGACTTAGAATGATCATAAGACATCATGCAGTCATCATAGGCCGTCCTATGATGTGCCAGGATCATGACACACAGGCATGATGTACTGCTTCTTCTTCTTTTAGATTTGATTGGCAGTTGGAAACCAGCTTACAGGTGCATTACCGCCACGTACTTCACTCTATATCATCACTGTACTGTATATCTTTGTATCAGGAGTTCTTCAAATGGGTGTGGGTCCTCCCCTACATCAGTACAACCCTTGCCATTTATTACCACAGAACAGGTCAGAGGGCAGCTGAGGAAGCTCCGACCCAGGAAAGCTGCAGGCCTGGACAAAGTGTGTCCAAGAGTATTGAAGACCTGCACTGCAGAACTGGGGGAACCACTACAACGGATCTTCAACCTCAGCCTGCAGACTGGGAGAGTGCCCACTTTCTGGAAGACATCCCGCATCGTTCCAGTTCCGAAAAAGAACCGGCCTAGCGAGCTGAATGACATCCGACCAGTGGCACTCACTTCACATCTGATGAAGATGTTGGAGCGGCTCTTCCTCAGCTTCCTCAGACCCCAGGTGCAACATGCCCAGGATCGCCTGCAGTTTGCGTAACAACCAGGTGTTGGTGTGGAGGATGCCATCCTCTACCTGCTTCATCGAGCCCACTCCCATCTGAATAAGGGAAGTGGCACAGTGAGGATCCTCTTTTTGGATTTCTCCAGTGCTTTCAATACCATTCAGCCCCCTTTGCTTCGGGATAAACTGAGCAAGATGGGAGTGGACTCCCACCTGGTGGACTGGATCTCTGACTACCTCACTGGCAGACCACAGTATGTCGGGCTGAAGGACATTACGTCTGACACAGTTGTCTGCAGCACTGGAGCCCCCCCAGGGCACAGTATTGGCCCCTCTTCTCTTCACCCTGTACACCTCGGACTTTTGCTACAACTTGGAGCTGTGTCATATCCAGAAGTATGCCAATGACACAGCCATTGTCAGGTGTATCAGGGATGATAGAGAGGAGGAGTACTGGAGACTGGTAGGGGTCTTTGCTGCATGGTGCCACACCAACCATCTACGGCTCAACACCTCTAAGACGAAGGAGCTAGTTATTGATTTTGGGAGGTCCAGACCAAGACCTCAACCAGTCCTGTTAGAGGGAGCTGAGGTGGAGGTTGTGGATTCATACAAATATCTTGGGTTGTGGTTGGACAATAAATTGGATTGGACAACATACATTAGCCATTTGTACGGGAAGACACAAAGTAGGATGTACTTCCTACGGAGATTGCGGTCCTTCAACATCTGCAGCAAACTTCTGCTGATGTTTTACCAGTCTGTGGTTGCCAGCATCCTCTTTTACTCTGTGGTGTGCTGGGGGGTGGGGGGGGGGCAGTATATCCAAGAAGGATGCGTCTAGACTGGATAAACTGATCAGGAGGGCCGGCTCTGTGGTCGACGCAAAGCTGGATACCCTGGTGACGGTGGCAGAGATGAGGACTCTGGATAAACTGTTGGATATAATGGACAATGTCAGCCACCCTCTGCACACCGTCATCGGTGACCAGAGGAGCCTGTTTAGTGAAAGACTGCTCCTTCCCAAGTGTCGGACCAACAGGTTTAAGAACTCTTTTGTCCACCATGCCATCACAATCTATAACTCCTCACTTGGGGGGGGGGGGGTCGACATAGAGTACAGAGGACAGTAGGGCATTCATAGTGTAATAACTTTAACTTAACCATATTTGTACAAGCCATATTCAGCCCTGTATTTATATTGTGTATATTATGTTAAGTGTTTATTTTTTTCTTTTTTGCTTTTCTGATCTGTATGCTCCTTTTATGTGCTGCTGGAAATTTTAAATTTCCCAGAGGGAGTTATCCCAAAGGGATTAATAAAGTTAAGTCTAAGTCTAAGTCTAAAGTAGTGTGTCCTATTGTTAATCAGGTGATGAGTAAGATTTCCAGATTTACACACAAACTGACAAGAGATTTCTTGAATTTATAGTGATTCTGTCTTACATATTTATTTCTTCATTGGTCTTCCTCTTCTTTTAAGTGTATTATTATTATTATTATCATTATTATTATTATTATCATTATCATCATTGTTATTATTGCCTTGGTCTTGTCTCCCCATGACATCGTGACAGACAGACATTTCTTGAATTATATATAGAGTGATATTCCTTGTCTCCAGGGCATGGGTCCCAGCCCATATCATTATTGCCTTGGTCTTGTCTGCCCTCTGGTCCCCTATGTGATTATCTGTGCAGTCTCGGCCATGCCGTCTTCTGTAACCATGCCGTGCCGTCTCTGTTTGCCCCTGCTTGTTACTTCTTCTCCTGCTTGTTACTGTTCTGTGTTATAGACGTCCTTCTGAGATCATAGGAACAGCAGGCTTACGGTTTATCTGACATCATATAGAGTTTGGTTTATGTGATGTCATATAGACATCAAGAAAACGGTCCTATGAACACCGACATCATAGGACATCAGGCAGACATCATAAGCCGTCCTATGATGTCCCATGATCGTGACAGACAGCGATTTCTTGAATTTATAGAGTGATAATATTCCTAAAATATAAAAGGATGCACTAGAATGGGTCTCAACTATGTATAAATGTGTCCTGTAATAGTACTGCATGAGTTTATTAATGATGGACTATAAACTACACATATAAACTAAAACACTTATGACGGAACAACTCCCATTCCCCAAAGTGAAGATACACCTATGAATATAAGTCATAAAAGATCACAAAAAAATGGTATGACAAAAAACAAAGGTTCTTCAACAGTTGCTAATATTGGATGTCCCATTCATTTTCAGTAATTCTGTAATTAATATTCACACAAATAAATCTTAGTGCTGTTCAGTCCCTTTTATATTTGTCAAAGTCTAACGTGTGAGTGCCTACATATAGGCTACACCTCAATGTATTCCACTTTCAAACACAGCCTACATTTGGGCCTGTAAAGCTTAATTAGGCTACCTGTTTTCAGACAAAAATACTTGCTTTCTATGGGCATGCACTAGTATAAATAATTACAACACAAACGTTTGTCAAAGACTTTATTTACATTTGCTTAATTTTGGACAGGCACCTAACCAACACCACAAATGTTTTTTTAGGTAAGGAATGTTGGGACTTGTAGTTTTTAGTGAACTGAACACTCCAGGAAGAAAATACCTCGTCCTTCTTCTGCAAAACAAAACGGGAAAACCAGTGTGAAAACAATCGATGTGATGAACAATTGGAGAAGTTGCTGAATACATGTATTTTTTTTTTTCAGTAACCACTTTTTATCTCTCAGCTAGAGAGTGACTGTGACAGGAAGTCATCCATGTTCCGTAGAAAAAGTCGCACTGCCACCTCTAGTGGCCCGTCTTAGTTATTACAATACCATTTTCCCAACTTCATTGATGATAAAGGTGAGTGAAATTTGTGTTTATTTTGAAAACAAAACTTTATCTCTAAATTCTGGGAAATTAAAAGTCGAGAAAATATGGTCATACAATGATACAAGCTGTACTTAATTGCACTTAATTTTGACTGGGTGAGCTGAAAAGCTGGAAACAGACAGACAGACAGACAGACGGACAGATACAACCTCACACACAGACCACATTATCTGATTACTGTATGCTTCCATTTACACCGAGGCATAATAAACTCGAGATCTTGAGAAAACAGTGATGATAAATAGTATGAAGGTATACAGGGTGTGGCTTTGGCGCAGGTGTAGTGTGGCCCACTACTGATCGGAGGGTGAGAGGTTCAATTCCCGCTCTGTCTGCATGTTGAAGTGTCCTTGAGCAAGACACTGAGCCCCCAGCTGCTCCTGGTGGGTCAGGCCAGCACCTGTGTATGGCAGCTCCACCACCACCAGTGCATGAATGTGTATATAGCAGGATCTGTAAAGCGCTTTGGTCATCCAGAGATGAGTAAAATGCACTATATAAGTGAACATCCATCCATCCATCTTCTACTGCTTAATCCTTTCGGGTCGCGGGGGGGGGGGGGGGGTTGGAGCCTATCCCAGCATCTTTTGGGCGAGAGGCAGGGTACACCCTGGACAGATCGCCAGTCTTATGATTTTAGGGCTTCCATAATAAAGCATGTAGAAGATAACTTCACACTGGATTTTAGCTGATGGAGCCTTCGGAATTTGCTATTGTTGAATGTGTCACTGTAACACATGGGTTCTGTAGGAACACATGTATTACAGTGGCACATTACTTGGATTTTTGGGGCCAATTAACAAATGAAATTAGATACTTTCCCAGAGAAACCTGAATGCACCTGAAATGTACAAGGAAAAGTTACAAATTTATGAGAAAAAAGATGAAAGATGAAAATTTACAGGAAAACGTTACAAATTCACAGGAAAAAAATACAAATTTACATGAAAACATTTTTCAGAATCATACAAAAACGGTCACAAATTTTGGGAAACAGCTGCAAATCTAGACATCGCTGTAATTTCTACAGTTACCTTCCATATTTCACCCAGTATGACACTGTAAGGGAGCTACTGTAATTTCTGTTGCATTATGGGAATTTTTGCTGAATTCAGCTGTAAGATCCAATCATTTACTGTATGTTGCTGTACATTTTGAAAATACAGTTTCTTACTGTATTTAACCTACTGTAATGGCTTTGGCAGACATTCTTTTAATTAACCAGGAGTCTGTCCAAAGAGATTTTTAATTCAGTCATTTATCATTTTTGTATAGCTGATAATGATACTTAGATTAATAACCCTTCATTTAAAGAAGGAACTGTCACTGTATTGTTTTCAATTACAGTATTATACTGTAATTGAATTACAGTGTAGTACCATAATTCTAAATTACAAGGGCAACACCCCTTGTAATGCCTAACAGTGTATGAGAAAAAAAGTAGAAATTTTACAGATTTTTTTTTTTAATTTACAAGATTTTTTTTTTTGTAAATTTATGAGAAAAAGTCACAATTTTTTGTTTTGTTTTTTTCTTTTTTTTTTTTTTTTTTTTACATTTTTGCTTAGAATTGGCGGTTCCAAGTCTGTCATAAAACCCCATCTGCCTCCGAGGCTGGTGAGGATGGATGGATGGATGGACCCTCATGCAGGCGAGGGATGTGGTGCAGCAATAATTTATTAACAGAAAATACTAGAGCAACAAAAAACACAGAACGAGGGCTGGAATAAACTCTGGAGTCTCAGATAACAAAAAACTCATGGAGAATCCCTTAGTACACATGGGGAGCATGGCAGAAGGAATGACAATGACCCAACACAGAGCACAATCACAGACTAACATATATAGGGAGACTAACAATTACAGATGCAGGGCAGCTGGGAGAACGATCAAAGGCTAACTGGTAACACACATGCGGGAAAGTGTTTATGGGTATGGAAACATGAGGAGCTGTGGACAATAGGGAGACAAGTACAGGGGATACACACGAGACATGCACTAAAAGATGAAGGGGGAACAGAGGGCCATAGATGCAAATAATAACAGCAACCCAGAGTTTACACAATTATACAAAACCAAAGGTGCTGAGGAGAAACACAGACGACAGTAACAGGAACAAACATGTGACGACCAACTGATTAGGGACCAGGAGGAAAACACAAAAGATAATACGATAAATAATAACAAATAAGTGATCAACCGAAATCACAAGAGACTGGGGAAACACAGAGGATGACCACAGAGAAACCAAGGGGGCACAGAAGACAAAAATGATGATAATAATGGAACACAAAAGGCAAATAATGAGAATATTAATAACAAGGAAAACACAAAAACAGTGGAACAAACTTAAATCGTGGGCATGGTCCCCAGACCCTGCCCAGATCATGACTAAGTCATGCTATCCAGTTCTGTAACATGATATAGGAATGTTGATGATGATATCAGGGGACAATTTTCTTTTCCAGGTTAGGAGGAGTAATGTTCCTCCTGACAGCTTTAGAAAATGTTTCCATTTTTGGTTTCCATCATTTGGGATTTTACATTGGTACTGGAGCAGAAAGCAGCAACATCCTGCAGCCACAATCGATCAATGGTACATTATTGATGAAGGATTAATAACTGATATCAGTCACTTCAAGTCAGCCTTATTAAAGTGAGGCTGAGTGTCTATAATCAGTTTGAACTTTTTTAAAATGAGATTACTGAGCACACCAGCCAGCATGTCCATGTGGGTCCACTGTAGGTTTAGGCTGGGCTGTCTAATGGGTCCATATGGGTTTGTCCACGGGTTCCATGTTGGCCCCATCGGTGTTTGCCCACATGGGCTTTATGTGTGGCATAGGTAAGCAGGCAATCTGCCCACCTGCGTTAAACCCACTGGCTCCCACATGGGTTTAAAGCAGGTGAGCAGTTTTCAGTAACAAAATTACCAGGAAACAGACACAAATTTGGGAGAAAAAACTGAACAGTCTGGGGAAAAAAGTTTTAAATTTTTCCAGAAAAAAAGTCACAAATTTATGAGGAAAAATTTAGAAAAAGTTGCAAATTAACAAAAAAGTGTCAAATACAGTAAATGAGTTAAAACTTTAGGCAAAAAAGTCACAAATATATGAGAACAAGTTGCCAGTTTACAGTAAAAAAAGTTGAAAATTTTTGAGAAACTTCTAAATTTACAACAAACATGTTACAAATTTATGAGGAAAAATTCACAAATTTACAAGGAAAAAGCAACAAATTTATGAGACAAAGTTGCAAGATTACAGTAAAAAAAAGTGGCAAATTTATGAGAAAGTTCCAAAATTACAAGAAAAAGTTAAATTTGTAAGAAAAAGTCACAATTTTACAAGAAAAAAATTATGAGAAAAAACTGCAAATTGATTTAAAAAAAAAAACTATGAGAAACAGTTGCAAATTTACAGATAAAAAAAGTAGAAAGTTTCAAATTTTCAAGAAAAATGTATCAAACTTTTGAGGAAAAAGTCACAAATTTACAAGAAAATATCAAAATTATGAGAAAAAAGTTGACAACAGGTAAACAGGTAAAGTCCATGTGGGCAGACACAGATGGGACAACATGGAACCCACAGGCAGCCCCACATGGTCCCATCAGACAGCCCATTTTAACCTTTGCTGGGGCCCACACGGACATGCTGGCTGGGTACCGAGTCCATCGGTGATGGGACCCATCAGAGGAGTGCTGCATCACCTGTGTGGCCCGCCAGCCTGAAGCTGGATTCATGCTGCACCTCTGCTGTCCATGTACGTGTAACCGGAAACCTCGTGTGATGAAATTTACGCCATCGTCTCCACTCCGCTAGTGTCTACAGTGTTCAACCACGGACGACTGCGTGCAGCCCAAATTTTGTGACCGCGCCGCCTGCCCACGACCTGAACGCGTTGAAAAGCGCAAGACTGAACGTGCCATTCACGAGGTAGCGATATCGGCACAGCATACCAAGACAAAGTAGACGAAGAAGACAACGAGGAAGCGGAAGACGAGAATAAACATACATGAATCATACATAAATACTTCAGCAGCAGCAGCATCTTCGTGGAAAAGGAGTGAAAACCGGGAAGTCGAGCAGCGGAAAGCAAGCAGCATTTCTTCGTTGGTGAAAATTCTGGCACGTCTGCGCATTGGCGCTACCTATTGGGTGGGAATGAAACTACAAATGATGGTTGTGTGCATGTGTCAACCACTTGGCCTGGGGAGATGAAAAAAGTGAGCATGAACAGTGCCGCGTGCGTGCCGGGCTCATCCAAAGTGCACGTGGACCAACGTGGACTAGAGGGGAAATGCAGCACGAATAAGGCTTCAGGTTGACAACCAGTCAACATGAGGAGGAGAGAAGGAGTGTTTGAAGAACGGCTCATTTCACTAAAGAGGGAGGAGGTGGAACATCACCATCAGTCATCTGCCCCCCCACCCCGGCACCCGCGGGAGTGACGTCACCGGGGCTTTATAAGAGCCTCCGTGGACGGTACGGAACCAGAACCCACAGAGAACTGCCGCAGACCCCGCAGACCGACTCCCACGGACAGGAAAGCCCCCGGTGATGAAGATGCTCTCCTCCAGCAGCCTCCGCTGCCTCCTGCTGCTCCTCGCAGCCCTCACCGCCTCCATCAGCTGCTCCCCCGCCGCCCAGAGAGACTCCAAACTCCGCCTGCTGCTCCAGCGGAACCCGCAGCTGAGCTCCAAACAGGTCCGCCACGCACGCACGCACAACAAAGTTTATAAAGCGCCAACACTGTTAAATAATAAAGTGATATACAATGTCAGTAATGTTTAAGAACATCAGTTTTAAAGTCTAGTTATTAAGATGTTTTAAAAAGATAAAATGTTAAGAATTCCCGAGGTTCAGAAAACCTTTCAATTCTGTCTCATCTGTGTGTTTTATTTTAGACTAATTTGTCCCGTTTTATTTCAAGGAAAATTGGATTTTTAATGTGGATTTATAAAAGTTTTGCTGGCATAGAAAAATAAAAGTTAAATCTGTCGACTTCCGGTTATGGCTGCCACGTAGGACGGACGTGTCTCGCTCTGCTCTGCTCCTGGAGAAAAAAAATCGGCAAATAACTCTCTCATTTGGGACAGAACGTATCTCAGCATTTGGGCGAGGATATGTCGGCGAAGCCTAAGGCTGGAAAACCAGGAAAAGGAAAAAGCGAGCCGCCGAAACAGTCCAAATTAACGGACTTTCAGGTCTGTGACGCAGCAAACATAACTCCATATATGGCGGAGGAGGCTGGCGGCGGTGCGATGTCTGAGCGGGGAGGCGCAGATGCGCTGATGGCTGCCATGAGTTCAATGAGAGCGGACTTTTCCTCTAGATTTGATGGGATTATGACAGCGTTGGAAGGAATAAGAAAGGAATTGGGTGACTGTGTAGAACGAACGGCGCAGATGGAGCTCCGTCTCGCTAGTGCTGAAGATGACGTCACCCGTCTTCAATTAAAGGTGCGCACTTTGGAAAAAAAAAATAAATCTCTGGAAGATAATATTTTGGATTTGGAATCTCGGTCAAGACAGAATAATTTGAGGCTGGTGGGTCTTCCAGAGGAATCAGAAGGTCGGGACGTATGTTCCTTTCTGGAAAAGTGGATTCCGGAGGTGCTGGGCAGCGAGGAGTTGCAATCAGCAGTGGTTCTGGAAAAAGCACATCGTATTGGCCCACGGAGAGATAAGGGACCGCCGAGGACCTTAATTATGAAGTTTCTTAGCAACAGAGACAGGATGAAGATCTTCAACGCTGCACGTGCTAAAGGAGAGATTAAACATCAGGACCAGCAGGTGCGGTTCTACCCAGATTTGGCCACAGGAATCCAGCAATTGAGGAAGCAGTTTGATCCCGTACGTAAGGAGCTGCGCAACCTTGGGATTCGTCATGGTGTAATCTATCCTGCGAGACTGCTGACCACGTATGAGGGCAGAACCCACATCTTCAAGACCCCAGAGGAGGCGCAGGAGTTCATCAAGAAGATCAAAGAAGAAGAAGAAGAGACTGGTGGGAGCTAAGCATGAACAAAATATAAGGTAGAATAATTAAGCATTTGCACAGGCATCTGACTGACTTGAAGTAAATAGTAAGTTTACAAAATATAGATTGTATTATATATTAAAAAAAACAAAACAAAAACAAAAAAAAACAAAAACTATGATGTACAAAGTTGTTAAAAATTTTGGAGTTAAGTTGGAAAACTACAGAGGAGAGTTAATGTTACGTCATTAAAAGCAGTAGAGTTAGGGTGATTGGGAGGATGAAGAAGGAGTGGCTTAGGCTGTTCCCCGTGGGTGTGGAACGGTCGATGGCTATATCGGGAGACAGAATTTTTCTTTTGATTTTGGGGGGTTTGCCACAAGTGTGGGAAGGGGAAATTTGTTTGTGTGTAGTTTGTAGGATGAATGTTCAACCACTCATGTTTTTGCTTCTCTGTATGAGCATGTTTACACTGCAAGGTAATCCCAAACTCTCTATTGATCATGGACCAAAGTGTTAATCTTAATTTAACTTCATGGAATTGCAGAGGTCTACAAAATTTAAAAAAACTTAAACAAGTTATGAATAAAATAAAGGACATGGGTTCAAGAATTGTGTTTTTACAAGAAACTCATCTGATAGAGGAGGATGTTAAAAGAATTAGGAGTAGATGGCAGGGAAGTGTATTCACCTCTTCATTTTCATCCCGAGCCAGGGGAGTTATGACTCTCATACATAAATCAGTTCCTTTTCAAGTGAAAAATGTAATTGGAGACAAATTTGGAAGATATGTAATCATTCAAGGTTCTTTGCTATTAGAAAATATAAATCTTGTGAACTTATATGGTCCCAATATAGATGATCAGAAGTTCTTTGCTAATTTATTTCTCATCTTATCATCACTTACAGGGCAACATATAATAGCAGGGGATTTTAATTGTACATTGAATCCAGGTGTGGATAGATCAACAGGACTGGATTGTACGCACATTGGATGTAGGATGACTATTAATCATTTTATGAAAGAATTGAGATTGTTAGACATATGGAGAGAAATGAAACCACAAGTTAAAGCCTATTCTTATTCCAGTACCTACAAGACATTCTCACGTATTGATTATTTTTTGATTTCCACAGAATTAAGGTCCAAGATTCAAAACTGCTTTTATGATAACATCGTGATCTCTGATCATGCACCCTGTTGTCTAATATATGTAGATAAAAAATTGACAAAGGAATCAGGCAGATGGCAATTTCAGCATAAATGGCTTCAGGATGAGGAATTTGTCAAGTATATAGAAAAACAGATAGACGAGTTCTTTGACATCAATACTACACAAACATCAGCATGTGTAAAGTGGGAGGCTTTCAAAGCTTTTATTAGGGGACATATTATTAGTTATACAGGATCAAAATCTAAGAAGACTCGAGAGGAGAGAGCTAAATTGGAACATAAAATAAAAAGTCTTCAGGAAAAAGTGTATGCAGGAAGAGATCCAAGGTTGGAGAATGAATTACTGATTTTGAGAGCTGAATACGACAAAAAATCAGCGAATAGAGCTGCCTCGAGTCTTCTAAGATTGAAACAATCTTTTTATGAACAAGGTGAAAAATCAGGAAAATTATTAGCATGGCAGATTAAACAATTGGAAATTAAAACACCAATAACCAGTATTATAAGTAACGGACAGGTAGTTATAGATCCTTTAGAAATTAATAGAGCCTTTAGAGATTACTATGAAAAATTATATGATACCAAAAATGAACCTGATTTAACAAAAACTAAATGGGTTTTTGAACAAACTATCTATACCGTGTATTCCAAATGAAAACAGGGAGATATTGGAGTCTAAAATTAGTCAAGAAGAAGTTGGGCTAGCCATTGATAATATGAAATCAGGAAAAAGTGCAGGACCAGATGGTCTTCCAGTTGACCTTTATAAAAAATTTAAGAATAAATTAATAAAACCTTTTTTGGAAATGGTTTTAGAAGCATTTCAAAATAATAATTTACCATCATACATAAATAATGCCTTAATTATACTGCTGCCAAAACCAGGTAAGCCCTCTAATAAATGTGAAAATATGAGACCAATAAGCCTATTAAACGCCGACCTTAAGATAATCTGTAAAATTTTAGCAAGACGAATACAAGAAATTTTACCAAATATTATTAATCGAGATCAGAATGGCTTTATAAAGGGTAGACAAGGCTTCCATAATGTAAGAAGACTATTTAATATTATTTATTTTAATAAAGAAGCACCGGATACAGCTCTCCTATCATTGGACGCCGAAAAGGCCTTTGATAGAGTCAAATGGCCCTTTCTTTTTGAAGTCCTACAAAGGTTTGGACTTGGAAATAATTTCATAAAATGGGTTCAAATAATATACAATAATGCTACAGCAGAAATCCTAACAAATAACAATATTTCAAAACCAATAAAAATCAATAGAGGATGTCGACAAGGCTGTCCACTTTCACCTTTACTGTTTACTATGGCAATTGAACCTTTAGCGATAGCGATACGTTTACATTCACAAATATATGGAATTAAAGTTGGACCAACAGAACATAAAATCTCCCTGTACGCCGATGATATAATTTTGTTTATGTCGAATCTAAAAAAATCAATTCCAACCTTGTTGAATTTAATAAAGAATTTTGGGGAAATATCAGGATATAAAATAAATAAAACTAAATCTTCAATATTAATGCTAAATGAGACCCAGAGAAATTACCCAGCCCCTGAGGTAAATCAATTCAATGTTGTAAATCAGTTTAAATATTTAGGAATCCAAATTATGCCTAAGCTAGAATCAGTCGCCAGTGTCAACTATGAAGCCTTAATGTCAGATATCAGTGAGTTAACTCAGAGATGGATGTCACTACCAATGTCGATGATCGGGAGAATCAATATACTTAAAAGTAATATTTTACCTAAAATACTTTATTTATTTCAATACATTCCCTTATCACCACCTTTAGATCTATTCTCAAGAATAAAAAAAAAGTTGGTGGAATTTATATGGAACAACAGGAGGGCTAGATTACGTTTGTCTTTATTATATTTACCATTTGATCGTGGAGGTCTGAAATGTCCAAATTTTATGTTGTATTATTGGTCGGCACAACTGAGGTCTATGACATATTATTTTTCATCAAATGATCTCCCTCACTGGACTGAAATGGAATCATACAATTTACCTTTACCTCTTCCCATATTCATATACTCAGATTCGGCAAAAAAATTACAAAAACAAGTTAAAAATCCATTTGTAAAGCATATGATCAAAATATGGTGTGAAGCTAAAAACTATTTAAAAGAACCACAGTTATTGTCACAATTTAGTCCAATATGGGGTAATCAATATTTTAAACCAGGGAGAGCGGACGCTGTATTTAAAGTATGGAATTTAAAAGGGATACAAAAGATTCAGGATTTATATTTGCCATGTGCAGACAACATAATGTCTTTTGAAGAGCTGAGGATCAAATTTAATCTCAATAGAACACATTTTTTTAAATATCTTCAACTTAGAAACTTTATTCGATCAAATCAAAATAAAGCTCTCACTCGACCTATTTATTCATCCTTGGAAAAAATGATGATGAAAGATAGTAAAAGAAAGGGTATTATTTCAGAGTTTTATAACTCATTGACACTATCTTCAAGTGAAAATTCACTGAAAAGATTAAACTACTGGAAAGAAGATCTGCAAATTGAAATTTCAGAGGAACAATGGGAATTGGCTTGTACAGAAGCTCAAACCAAATCAATAAATGCACGCCTTAAATTGATACATTTCAAATGGTTAATGCGGATGTATGTTACACCGGAGGAGTTAAATAGATACAACAAAAATATACCAGATACATGCACAAAATGCATGGAAAGTAAAGGAACCCTATTTCATTGTTTATGGGAATGTAGATTAATAAGAATGTTTTGGGAAGAGGTGAGGGTAACAATTGAAAAAATAATCTCAAAACAAATCATATTGAATCCTAAACTGTTTTTGTTGGGTCTGTACCCAGAAAAGCATAATTTTAATAAAAGTGAAAGAAGATTCATAGACCTCAGTTTGCTTAATGCCAAAAAATGTATTGCACTATTATGGAAAAAGACTCATAGACCAGATGTGACTCAGTGGTTAAGACAGATGTTAACAAACCTTCCATTAGAAAGAATAACATATATACTGAAATCAAAGGAAATTGTGTTTGAGAATATATGGAGACCTTTTATTGATTATGTAAAAAATTTAAACATAACTCTTGAAGAAGAAGGTGAATGATGTGTGTGGACCTTGTAAATTCCAAACTGGTGAACATAATATGTATACTTATGTATTGGATTGTCTAGACTAAACAGAGGAGCATTGTTGAAGACTTGATTTTGTTGGTGGTTGTTGGTGTTTTTAGTGCATTTTTTTTTTTTTTGTAGTACTTTAGTGTTTGATTGTTTGTATCATGTTTGTTAAAAAAAAAAAAAGGTTCAATAAAGATATTGTGGAAAAAAAAAAAAGTTAAATCTGTCATTTAAAAAAACTTATCAATGGAAAAATGAGGGAGAGGTTTGTTCCTGACAAGGCAGCAGAAATGACGGTGCTTCCTGTCAGGAAAATGCTGTTTCAGCCTTTTTCTAGAAATAAATTTGTACTTTGTTGTTACATATAAGTACGTATAATTACCCTGTATTTACCATGTAGATTCTCTGTAACAACCACATAAGAACTTTACAGTTTCCATGTTTGAGACAAGTTTAATTGTTCAGATTAATCTTAAGTGTAAGAACATTTTGCAGCACTTCTTGGGTTCTAATTTCATAACTACCTTGAAATGACCTGGTTCTTACAGGGTTCCATGTGTTCTCCAGGTGTTTTGCTTTTTAATTATTACATTACCGGGTACATAAGGTCATGTGAAAAAAAACAAACAAAAAAACAGGACACTCAATATAAAATGTTTTTTATGCATATTTGGACATATAGATATTTAATATCAATGTGAACAATACTGGGAGAATCAATTAATATAACCTAACAAATAAAACTGAAGAAAAGACTTTCTTCAATTAAATTAGGACAAACCCACATTTATCCCCTCTTAAAATGGCTAAAATAAAAAAGTGAGAACAAGATCAGACATCAGTTTGTGTCATGAACTGAGCCCGTGTTTCCTGTGGGCTCGGTTCTGATCTTTCCTGGTGGCTCAGGCAGTGGGTTTATCATGTGGTGTTATGTTTTGATTTCACGTTGTTTCCATGTCAGTGTACGGTTTCTGTTCCTGCCTGTAGCTGCGCTCTGGCCTGTCCGGCCACGCCCCCTCTTTCTCTGACAGTCAGCTGTTTGCTCCGGTAATTATCTTTCCCGCGCCTCGCCCAGGTGTTCCCAATTGTTTGGCCAGCGGTGTTTATACTTAAGCGGCTCCTCGCTACACAAACACCGCTGGACGATTATACGCCTTAGATGGTAGTTCTCCGCCGTCTAACCATCACGTCTCCAAAAGGACTGTTTTCCATGTGTGCTCGCTGGGACGCTGTGAGTACTCGGACTGCCCCCTCACTGTGAGTAACTGCAGTGTTTCTGTTAGCCGCTGGGCTGCTACGCTTTCCGCAGCGTTTCCCCCTGTGCAGCACAGCCGCTACACTTTGGCTGATTGACCAGTGAATCTTCTGAGCATTGCAATAAAATGTCACACACTGTACTCCAGTCAAACGCCGAAAGCACCATTTGACATTGATTTTTCAAAAGGTGACTGATTATTCCATGCGCTGTTTGGTCATCAGTTTATCTCTATATGGTGCAAGGATTCCTTGGAACAAACTTAAATTTGGACTCAACTTGATTTGCAAAATGCATTATTGTGGTTGGTGTCGTAGGTAACTGTGACCCAACTCAATGACCCATATACATATATACTGCTTTATTATTAGTTTGACATATTGTCTGACTGTTTGTGATGTCATCAGACAGCTGTCCTCTGATTGGCTGCCCCTCATAAACATTTATATATATACATTGTGCATCTTAGACATTTCTATTTTTACCCCTCCAGGACATGTCGCGCTCCTCATTGGCCGAGCTGCTCCAGTCAGACCTCCTGCAGGTAGAGAATGAGGCCATGGAGGACAACTTCCCGCTGGCTGATGGGGAACCTGAGGAGAAGGCCGCCGACAGACGCTCCAGGAAGAGGAAACCCGGCTGCAGGAACTTCTACTGGAAGACCTACACCGCCTGCTGAGGGAGCGACGGCACCGTCCGTCCGTCCGTCCTCCCCCACCTCCTGTTGTGATCAGACTGTTACTGATCCGTTTGGACGAGCAATTCATTTCCTCTGAGCTGATTCTGTCTGAATGCAAACTTGATGGAATTAGTTTTAATTGTTGGTTTGAATAAAATTGGCTTGAGACAAATGCTGGGTTCTGTGGTGATGATGATGATAGTAAATAAAAATATTCATCAGGGTGAAGTTCTGCAGGTTTTATTGGAGGTGATTAAAATGAGAGCTGTGGGAGTTTTTGGAAATAATCAATCTCAATCTTTATTTTGGATGGATTAACCCCTTGCACTCCGGTCAATTTCCCTAAAAACGTCTAAAAATAATGTACCCAAAGTAAATCAAAAGCTGTTCTTCAACCCTTTGCAGCATCTTCATGGGGTTGGTCTCATTTAAAAGAAAACACTTTGAATTTTGTGGCAAAACAGTCATAATCTCTCTAAGTGCTCCTGCCACTGAGTTACAGTCATCTAAACATACTGAACTTGAAGAAAATAAATTTGGCCTGGGTGGTTTTTTTTTTGGATACAAATGCTTGCAAATAACACACAGCTGTCAGATCCGGGCTGGAAAATGCAACAGAAATGTAGAACCAAGTGTTATCCAGCTGAGGTCAAAATTTTGTAACAATACCACAAAAAATGAATATATTACACAGCTTTTTTCTCAGGTTCTTCCCAGGCGTTTTTGAATTGTGCCAAATGGCAGTTTGGAAAAAAGTCTGTAACTTCTGAATGATTCAATATAGAAGATTCATCTTAGGCTCTAATGAAAGGTGAAGGGCTGTGTGAAGCATGCCACGTAAAAAGCATGCCACGTAAAAAATGTGTGGCTTTTTTTTTTTACAAGAAAAAAATAACCTACAGTGCACTAAAAATTATACTAAAATATCTGTAATGTAGAAGATAACAACTCCCACACCACCCCTGGCTACAGAGGACGGACATTGCCCATCGCTACATGACGGACCGCGGGGACGGTGCGCCGTGGTCTACTACGCACAGTTGTACTAAGAGTAGCGGGGGGGGGGGGGTCGTTCACGGTCCGCACGCGGTGCACGGACCGTGTCCAGTCCGTGCGCCACGGTCTTCATGTTGCGATGACGCACAGTTGTAATTTACCGATCGGTCAAAAGTTATTTTGATTACAATTTTCAGGGATAAAAAATAATTTAGCTTATAACACTTACCTGTCCACAACAGCAGTGTCACTGGCAAACTTCTCTTCCTCATTGTCAGACGAACATGACGCTGGTCCGCTTGTTACGGACTCGTGGTTCTAGTCACGCGATCCGGTCAAACCATGATTCCATTATTGCAGTTTTGCGCTTCCATGATTGCGGTTTTGGCGAATGTTTTTTCAAAACAAATAAGAACAGTAGTAAGAAAAAAAGACTGGCGAACGCGTGTGTGTCACCCAGCGGCTTACACAAAACAGATTTTACGCACGGGACATACGCTTTCAATCGCCGAAGTTCTCTGCTTCAATTGGCCCGCTGCATTCGCAGCCGTTGGTAGGTGGGTCCTTCTTGCTAGGTTTTCAGTCATTGGTTCTTCAAGGTTTCAGAAACCCAATTCAAGGCTCTTATTAGTCAAATGAGAGGTCAATCAAATCTAAACCAATCAAAGCACTCCTTTGGCTTTCTGTTTGCGGCTGTGTTTGCAGCCTTTTTTTTTCAGTGCGCCCTAGGACGCAGAGACGTGACCGCCCGCAGTATCCCGGAGTGCAAGAGGTTAAAAGTACAGATTAAAAGAAACAGAATAATATAACAAAGGGGGAAGAAAATCCAACAAGGTTAAATTAGACAATAACTCCTCTGATTATACAGTTCAACATAAGTTATCCGAAATGGGTGATTGCTGAAGCCGCAGCTTATATTGCCCACCCATATTCCATCCAAGGATTCAAAAGAAAAACAAAACAAGAGCAATTACAATTTGGAACAAAGCTAAGACAAAATGTGACAAAAAAAAAAAAAACTGGGGAGCAACACAGTGCAGACTGGATATGACAATCCTTATGTGATTTTATATGTCATCTTGTATATATGTTTGGAGTATTTCTTCCTTTAGTTTTTGTTTAAATTGTCCAAGCGTTGTACATGATTTTAATTCAGGTCCAAAATGGTTCCATAATCTGACTCCTTGCATTGAAACACAGTCTAATAAATGTCAATAAACATCTAATGATGGTTAATAAACACAGATAAGATGCCATGGCAACAAGACGAAGAAATGCTTCTGTCTTAATGAGTCTTTGGCTTCTGCTTCTGCCCTTCAGAGAGAACAGACGCCTTTTTCTTTGCTCCCTTTTACCCTCCTTCCCTCCCTAACTGAGAATCCCAGCTTGCTGTCTTGTCTGCGTCGCTGTCTTCTGGCTGAATCTTGAACCAAACGAAAAGAATGGATTTGGTGAGCGGCTTTAATAAGATTAACAACATTTTATATAAATTCGGGCCAGGGGGAGCCCCTATGGAGAGACCCATGGATTGGAATGCATGTGTCTGCATGATTCGACTGAGGATGTGGAAACATCTACCTGATTTGGCTAGGATCACAGGATTTTCTGCTGATTGGCTCTGGAGTTTTTCCTGGTGTATCGAAAAATTAACTGGAAGAGCTAATTAAAAGCGGTCCCGGCATAGCTGCTTCTCAACAATTCGACTAGACGGAGGAGTGCACTAACTATCGGCAATGATAACATGGAAATTACCACCTGCATGCATTGTAGAGGGATGGACCCTACCGGACATGTTTACCCATGTTCTAGAAGGGAAACATCTGGAGTCGTCTTTGGTGCCTCCAAGGAATGGATTTAAAGCCTATGTATGGAAATTATGAACACAGGTTTGCTGGAGGTGTAAAATTCTATGCTCTGAGTGATCTGTGTCTATCAGACCTTGAATTCGCCCTGTTGTCTATTTTCCTCCTGGTTTAAGACAAAACAGAAGATTGTGCTTCTCTTTCATAAATATACTGGGACCGCATCTGAACTCTCATTGACATGTGACTGGCTCAGGAAATTTCCATCTGCCATGCCTCAAGGACATGCTTCCGAGTTTCAGACACTAAGACATAACATCTCGGCTGGGAGAGATTTTGCTGCCTCCAGTAACTGATAAACACCCACCTGCATTCAACATACACGAACACACTGATTCATAATACTGAATTACACCCATCCATTCACTGATTCTCTCTGACTTTTGGTCTTTTTGTTTTTTTGTGGTTGATTGTTGCTCTGTGCTATTGAGAGATTTTTTTTCATTGTAATCATAATCTGCTTAAAAATAAGCTGTATTCTGATAACGAAGTTTTTTTTTCTCTCCTCCCCCCTTGTGTCGTTCCCTCCCCTCCCCTCCCTTTCTTATCTATCTCTGTTTGATGAGGCGCCTATTATGGCTGCCGTGTCGTTGTGTCGCGCGCATGCGCACCAATGTCAAGTCAAGTTCCTCGTGTGTTTTTTTACATGCTTGGCAATAAAGTTTATTCTGATTCTGATTCTGATTCTAAACACCAAACAGGGCAGAAGACTAATCAGTCTATAAATGCAAGGAATCTCTGTTTGTGTCTGTGTGTGTTCCACATATATCTCTCAAATCGTTTGTCAGACTGGCCTCAGATTTTATAAGTGTTTTGCTGAGGTTAGGAGGGTATACATCCCAGAGTATGGAGTTGTTCAGTTAAAATATGTCATTTTTATCAAAAGTTTAGTCATTCCTCTGTCTCCTCATGCCAAGGCTTCTTGAAGTGTGGGCGGGGTTTCAGATTGACTCCCTACCAATTGGATAATACGCAGCATCACGACCAGTAAACACAGCGCTCTGTGAGCAAAACAAGGAAGTGAAAAGTGACAAATTTGACCAGAAAAAGATAATACTGAAGATTCAATACTTAAAAAATTATACTATAATGTTGCTGTGATTTCATAGGTCTAAAGAAAGGAAAAGGCCTGAAGAAATTTGAGAAGCATTTAGCTTAGAAAATAAAGTCCAATCCTAAATTGTTTTGAAAGTATGTTCAATCAAAATCAAAAACAAGAGAGTGCATTCCTGTTTAAATGAGTCTAAGATGGCAACATCAGATTTGATTAAGGCAGAAACCTTGAATGACTTCTTCATTAGTACCTTTACTAATGAGAACATCCATAACATCCCTGATATAGGAAGACAACAATTCACTGAAGAGCTCAGTGATTTCAAAATTAGTGAGGAAGATGTATATAATAGACTAAAGAGCCTGAATCCTAACAAATCAGTGAGACCTGACAGTATCCAACTGAGAATCCTTAAAGAAATGGCAGATGTCATTAGGTCTCTGTTGTATATAATATTTGAAAAATCTATGAGTGAAGGTAACTCCCAGAAACTTGGAAAAAAGGACATATTACACCAATATTTAAGAAAGGGGCTAAAAATCTCCCTGGCAATTATAGACCAATTTGCCTTACATCACTAGTCTGCAAAATATTGGAGAGTATTATTAGTGATGAAATGGTCAAACATATGAAGACAAATAAGTTGGTCTCTAGGCATCAGCATGGTTTCCTGCCAGGGCGCTCCACAGTTACACAGATGCTTGAATGCTTTGAACAATGGACAGAATGGGTAGATCTTCACATATCAGTGGATACTATTCATCTTGACTTTAAAAAGGACTTTGAATCAGCACCCATCTGATGCCTTCTACAAAAAGTAGAAAGTTACAGTATCTCTGGCAAGCTACTAAAATGGATCAATTCCTTTCTCACAGGATGACAATAAAGGGTTTGTGTCAATGGATCTCTGTCACAGTGGACTGACGTCACAAGTGGTGTTCCACAGGGCAGTGTCCTGGGCCAGTGTTATTCACATTATTTGTTAATGATATGCCTGAAGATGTTGGAGCTAACCTGAAGCTCTTTGCTGATGATACAAAAATCTACATGCCCATAAGATCACCAATAGACTGTAATAGGCCTTTTCCACTAGTATCACCTTGGCCTTACTTACTTCTACTCTACTCGCTTTCTCGCCCTTTCCACTGTACCCAGCACGGTTTAACCAACACTATTTTCATGCCCATGTGAAGGCAGGGTACAACCGAGCTGAAGCGAGCCGAGATGTGACGTCAACAGACTGCAAGCCGCTGATTGGTCAGGGCGTAACGTCACGAAAGCGCCCGTCTTCAGCGGAATCTTTACGACCGCCATTTGCAATCTTTCACGGACTAACTCGGTCACGGAGTAAATACGATATTAATACAGACAGCATTGTAAGGTTTTGCGGAAATCTACACCGTGGTCCAACGAAGAGGTGCGGGGTTTTCTCTGCTTGGTGGCAGATACACAGTGAGAGGAGTGATCCGGACCGATACAGATGGCAGCCCTGCACAGAACTGTACTACTGACAAGCTGAAGACGAACGTGAGAGAACCATCGATGGTGAGTGATTTGTAATAATGTGCATCTGTTCGCTTATTTATCCTGTTGGTGGTAAGCTCACTTTTTTTGAGCAATACAGCACCGTCCTCTGCTGGCTAACGAGTGTTAGCTAGTAGCTAGCTAGTACCAACTGCTGATTCGCGCTTGTTTTCTCCTAAGTATTCGCTTGTGAGAGTAAAACGATGAAATATGTTAATCCTGGTTAAAGTCCTGGTTTTTGTACGTGCTGCACTTTGGTGCTGCGCATTAAATTGTGTGCAATTTCATGCTAGAATGTGTTTCCACATGCCAGGGGTTAGTCTCCCTGTTTATAGTGGATACTGGTGAAATGGACCACAGGAGCCGAAATCTCAACAATATAAAAGTGCTTTTTCAAACCAGTGATTTATAAAGTCATTCATATAATTTTCTAAAGCATCAGAATAGACCCACACACCTATTCTGTGGATTTTCCATAAAAGGTGCTGGAACAGTATTGTGCTGTTCCACCATAAATCCCTGGATTGAAAATATTCTTGTTCTTGTACAGAGTGGCTCCTGAGGTGCTTGTCAGGGAAACGAAGCATTTTTGTCACATCCCACCACTGCCTTTCACAGGTGTATTTCCCAAACACAGGTACATCTCCAAAAATTAGGATGTCTTGAAAAAATTCTATATTTTTTGACACTCATTTCAGAAAGAGAAATCCATATATTATATCGATTCATTACACAGACAGTGATATATTTCAAGCATTTATTTATTTTAATTTGGATGATTATGGCTTACAGCCCCTGAAAGCCCCAAATTCAATTTGGCAAAAAATTTGAATATTACATAAACTTTAAAAAATAATTTTTAAATAGAAATGTTGGCTGCTGAGGTGTTGGTTAATATGAGCTGTAGCCATAATCATCAATATTAAAATAAACACTTTCAATATATCACTGTCCCTGTAATGAATCTATATATGGGTTTCACTTTCTGAAATGAGTGACAAAAATATTTAACTTTTTCATGATATTCTAATTTTTGAGATGTGCCTGTATAAGTGTTGAACTTGCTTGAAACTAACCATCATCCATTTCTGTCGTTCGTCTAGGCAGGAGGAAAGCAGCCGCTCAACAATGGACGTCGCTACTGTGGAAAGTACTGAAATCCTTTGCTTTTATAGGTAAAGTGTCAAAACCAAAGTAGCACAATTTCCACTTAATATAAAAGGGACTGAACTGAGATTTATTTGATTGTGTGAGTATTAATTACAGAATAATTGAAAAAGACTGGCGCATCAACTGTAAAATAAACCACTTGTTAATGTATTTATTTTTTTTGTCAGATCACTTGTGTGATCCTTTGTGAGTTATGTTCATAACTGTATCTTTTGGGGAATGGCAGTTGTTCAGTCATCAATATAATTTAGTTTATATGTGTAGTTTATACTCTATCATCAATAAACTCATGCAGTAACAGGACACATTACAAATATTTGAGACCCATTGTAGTGCATCCTTTTATATTTTAGCAATAAAAGTACAAAACACCACCCACACTTGAAGCCAGGGCAAGAAGAGACACTTTTACATTCAAGACAAACTTTTATTGATAAAAACTCCATATTTTGACTGAGCGACTCCATACTCGGTGATGCACAGCTTCAGTTAAAGTACTATATTCCATTCAAGTGAATGTATTAATTCATTCTGATTGCTGAGGGCACTGTAAAAACAGATGATTTTAAATGTAACACAGCCCTTGTAAAATCGACTTTACATCAGTGCAGCTACATGGAAATTGTGGTTAAATACAACAAACAAAGTACTTTATTGTCACATTGGAATTGGAATCGCTCCTGTTTTGTTTTTCTTTTGAATTCTTGGATGGAATATGGTGGGCAATATAAGCTGCAGCTTCAGCCATCACCCGTTTCAGATAACCTATGTTGAACTGTATAATCAGAGGAGTTATTGTTTAATTTGACCTTATTAGATTTTTTCCCCCTTTGTTATATTATTCTATTTTCTTTTAATCTATCCGAAATAAAGATTCATTCATTCACATTCCACCACTGGCTTTTAGCAACAAGTGTATTTCCCAAATATGTTTTAAACTTCCTTTATTTAGCCACCACCCATTTCTGTCTTTTGTCTAGGCAAGAGGTAAACAATCGATCCACCCCAAACTGGACCTTGCGTCACTATTTACAGAGATGCAGGCCTAAGATCTGCTGATCTGAGACCAGTATGAGCTTCACATCCCAGCTGCTGAGTGACCCAGTCTTACAGTTTGAGTTTTGCACATTCTGAATAATCTGGAATTTGCTGCTGATTGTAATAAACAATTTAGTGACTTATGTGTTTGCATCATGATTTCTATTTTTGTCTGTTAATACACTGGTGGAAAAAGAGTCAATAGTACAAACCATTAATGGGTGACCTTGAAAATAATGGCTCATTTTTAAGAAAAGTAACCAAAACTATTATTTTATTAACTGAAAACTGTATTGTTGGAATGTGCCACCGCAGAAGACCCTGCATACTTTAGTGACAGTACCAGTATATGTAGGAATTCTGGGTCATATTAGCATCTGCTCTTCATCATAATGGGTTTGGGCAGGGCTGTCCAATCATGTGCCATGGAGGGCCAAGACCCTACAGGCTTTAACTCCAACCAGTGTCTTCAACAGCAGATTCCACTGAACTTCTTCCACTGACTGCAGATCAGTGAGAACACCTGCTGAAGAGACTGGGTAGAAGAGAACCTGCAGGGTCTTGGCCCTCCATAACACATGATTGGACACCTGTGGGTTAGAGTTTAATGGGATTTAACATTTTAACATAAACTGCTTTATGGTTCATAATCATGTTGACAGACTTATACCAAACTAAAAGTGATTTCTCAAACTGCTGGATTGTTCTTAGACAGCTTTTCCAATCTGTCAGTATTAAATTTATGTCACATGGTGGTAACCTTCACATATAAAAAAGAGACATCTGCAAAAACTTCAGAGGTTTATTGTCAGTGCAATACTACATGAATGCATGTATAGTACATTGATGCAGAGAATATATATTTCTACAGTATATGTATCTAGTAAATCAAGCATTTTCCATGTAACCTCGTGACTGCATTATTTTAATTGCTTTTAATCCTAGATCAAGTTTGTTTTGGCCTAAAATGCATCATAACTGTCAAATATATCTTATTATACCTAACTCAGTACTGTTTACTTTTTGAATATATATTTTGTGGCTAATATAGTTATTAACATGGTGATCAAGATGTGGCAGCTGATCATTTTTTGCTATGACACCATCTCAGACTCAGCGCAGCTGGAGCAGGTACGTCCATGATGTCTCAACAGTCTCTCCATGATTTTCACGCAGATCAGAGCAATTTTTTTTCCCCACAATATTTTTATTGAACCTTTTTTTTTTACAAACATAGCACACACAGTCAGACACTAACACAAAAGTTATTTAAAAACTAAAAAGAACAATAACAAATAACAAAAATAAGGGTAATAAAAACAACAACAACCATTAACAAAACAAGTCAACAACAATGCTCCTCTGTTTAGTCTAGGTAATCTATTACATAAGAATACATAATATACATTCACCATTTTGGAATTTGCAAGGTCCACACATATCATTCACCTTCTTCTTCAGAAGTTATGTTTAATTTCTTTACATATTCAATGAAAGGTCTCCATATATTCTCAAACACATTTTCCTTTGATTTCAGTATACAGTGATCCCTCACTTATCGCGGTTAATGGGTTCCAGAACCGACCGCGAAAAGTGAAAAACCGCGAAGTAGCGTCACCCCCCCTTTGTGGAATTCCAGGCTGATCTCGTTAGTTTTTTGATACATAAAATAATGTATAAATAATATAAATAATACGTACGTTCATTCTCTCACTCTCTCTCTCTCGGGAGAGAGAAAGAGCGAGAGAATGAAAAGAATCTCGCGAGAGTGCATCTCTCGCGAGATTCCCGAGCCGAGTCAACACGAGAACAAAATTAGAGTCGGGAGCGATCTCTTAGGGGGGAGATGCTGGCCAGCGAATCAGAGAGGTGAATTTTGAGTTGTGCGGGCTCTCCGTGTTGATACGTGATGTTCTAATGTATTTTTTTCTCAATTTTGAATTTTTGATGAATATTTTTGAAAAATCTGCGATGCAACTGAGGGTGCAAAAGGTGAAGCGCGAAGTAGCGAGGGATCACTGTATATGTTATTCTTTCTAGTGGAACGGTTGGTAACATCTGTCTTAACCACTGAGTCACATCTGGTCTATGAGTTTTTCCACAGTAATACAATACATTTTTTGGCATTAAGCAAACTGAGGTCTATGAATGTTCTTTCACTCTTATTAAAGTTATGTTTTTCTGGACACAGGCCCAACAAAAACAGTTTAGGGTTCAATGTGATTTGTTTTGAAATTATTTTTTTTCAATTGTTAACCTCACCCTCTTCCCAAAACATTCTGATTTTTCTACATTCCATAAACAGTTAAATAGGGTTCCTTTACTTAGATCAGAGCAATTTTTTGCACAGGAAATAAACCAGACATTCTTAAGCTCTACAACCACTGATCGTTTGTGAAGCTGTATTGACATCAGTGACAGGCTGTGCTGAACGCCAGACTGACCGTTTGAAGCGGTAATTTTCCCACAACAGAGCCATCTGAAACACACACAGCGTACATATTTTAGTACCTAACAGCGATAACTTGCAGAGATTACAGTGTAGTACGACGCACTTATAGCAAACTAGCATTAGCAACATTAGCTTACCGTCATATATGACCTAGTTTGTATCCTCACGTCTTCGGCTCTCCCAGAAGCTGCAGAACTATTCCAGAGTGTTTCGTCTCACTGCCTGTACCCTTGTCTGGCGGTCCTTTTTGGCATTTACGGTGAAAAAAGCCACAGACCGAGGAGTTGCCTTGTAGACCAGCCATGTTTTGTTTTGCTTGGGTCGCGTGTTTTACGTCACGGGAGTGTGGCACCGCCTTGCCTGTAAAAAAAAATCCCGCCCACCACAGCTTAACCCGCTTTACCCGGCTGCTATGGAGACACAACCGCGGGCCGAACCGAGTAGTAACGAAATGAAACGAGGCGAGCCGAACTGGGCTAGTGGAAAAGACCCATAAGAGGCTACAGCAGGATCTGCTGAGTCTCCAGGAATGGGCTGTGAAGTGGCAATTATGCTTTCATCCCAACAAATGCACAGTGATATGAATGGGGCAGGCCATCCAGAATTTACATATGAAATGACTGCTCAGGGAAAAAGTATTCCCCTCCAATTCACAGACCATGGACGGGACCTTGGAGTAACTGTAGATAAAGAGCTGTCTTTTAAAAAACACATACAGACAATGGTGAAGAAAACCACCCAGATAACAGGTGTCATGTGGAGAACCTTAGACAGTGAAGTTTTCCGCCCCCTGTATAAGACAATGATATGGCCTTGTGTTGAATACACAGCCCCTGTGTGGTCACCCCACTTGTGGAAGCTCACAGACACTATTGAATGAGTGCAAAGGAGAGCCACCAAACAAGTACCTGGGCTAAGCAACCTGTCATATGAAGAGTGCCTGAGGCACCTCAATATTCCCATGCAAGAGTATAGACATTTGCGACGAGATCTAATCAACACCTTTAAGTACATCCATAAGAAATACAATGCAGATCCATGTCTACCAGACCTTCTGACAGATACAAGGACCTGAGGTCATAATTTGCACCTTCAACAGAACTGTCGTGAGCCGAGCCGGATTGGTTTTCCCCAGCTCGGCTCTGATCTCTCTGCGGGTTTTGGTTCCACTGTTTATGTGCACTTTGTGTATTTTCATATCCTTAGCCACTGCTTGACCGGCAGCTGTTAGCCAGCATTGTGACCTACTTTCTTTCACACTGCTGACAGTCTGTGGGCCCAGCCACGCCCCTTGCTCTCCCTCTGACTCCATCAGCTGTTTCCAGTCCAGTTAATCACCCTTTCCACGCCTCGCCCAGGTGACCCCAATTTGCCACGCCAGTGGCGTTTGTTCATAAGCAGCTCTTTGCTGGACAAACTTTGCTGGGTCATTGTACGAGTTCACACTGTTGTTTTTCCACTGTGTAACTGTCAGTCTTCGAAGGACCTTGCTCGTCGCGCTTCTGGAGGATCGGGATTGCTAGGCTATTAGTACTGTAGCGTTTCTCTGTGCGGTTGTGCCGCTACACTGGTAGCGTTTCCTTGTGCGGCACAACTGCTATGCTTTTCCCCTGTACAGCCTAGCATCGTCAGTGAACTCTTGTTAGCCTGAGCTGCCTAGCTGTCTGTATTGTTTGCCCTAAGACTTGTGTTAATAAATGTGTTTGTGGTAACCCTAGCATTTAAATCCTCATTCTTCCTTCTCTCCACCGTGCGCAATGGAAGGGCATATGGGGGGTTTATGACAAGAACAGTGTCAGGTCAAATGGCAGGTTGTTCTTTTTTAGCAATAGAGTGGTTTCATGGTGGAATAATCTAACAGAGGATGTGGTGAATGTCCCGAGTGTGGATGTCTTTAAGGCCAGATTTGATAACCATTTTGAAGATCATCAAATCCTCTATAATTATAGCGCATTGGACAATCTACTGTTGCCTGTGATGACTGTGAAATAGTCATACTAAGGTAGCGGCTCAAATTGGAATGAATATTCTTACCAAGGTGACATTTTTCTATTTTATTCTTCTAAAGGATAATTCGACATATGTGGAGAACACATGGTACACGGGTGCGCTGGGGCGGATGTCTGGCCGGGAACACTGGTGTTGGAGAAGCAGCAGCCAGACTGGTGGATCGCAGTCCTTCAAAGGAATCCAAGGACAGTGTCCCAGTTAACGGGAGTCCCGGCTGCTGTTTCACCCATGTGCCACCGCTGTCTTTTGCAGGACCACAGATTCCTGATGGTTCTCCTCCTGGTGCTGGTGTGCTCGCACAGCTATCTAAAAATTAAAAGTTAATAATAATACCACCATGATTGTGGAGTGGAATGGCCAGATAAATTGCATATCATATGCAGACACATAAGCACGTTAATGTCATCGCCGTGAACACTCACCCCCTCCTTCCCGTTGCTTCCTCCTCAGGTCATCAACATGCCTGGGTGAGGAGACGCACCTGCTGCCTTTCATCAGCTAGCATTTAAAAGGAGCATCTCTTCAGTGTGCTGACGCTGGCTCGTCTGGATATACTGCTGTAGCAGAGTATTATAGAAGCAAGCATTATGTCCCTGAGGTGTAGTATCCGTACTCGCCTGTCTCTTATTCTCCTTTCCAGGTTGCTGCCACCGTGTGAGTGTCTTTCCGGGGGCTGCGTGCACTCACTGCCCCACATCACCGGTCAGCTGCAATCATTCTCCACCCGGTCAGGCACCACCAACTCCACCTTCTTCACCCTGCTGGTTCATCTCTTCCCTTGTTTAGGGTCCTGCAGGTTCTCCCTATTATCCCACATAAGTGGCAGTTTGGCTCGCCCATTTCCCCTGTCTCCATTTCTCCACTCACAGCTCTTGTTCTTTCTCTACAGGCTGCTTCCTCTGGTAAGTGACTTTTTCCATAAGCTGTGCTTTATCTTGATACTTAATAAACTTCTCAAACATGTGTTTGTGTCTTTGATTGTCCTTCTGTTGAGGCATTGTGCACGTAAGCTGTCCATAATTGGTAATCATGACAGCTAATTTGGCATATGTGAAGCACACGAGGAGCGCAAGTACACCGGGAGGAGAGCCAGCGGGGACTCAGGGGTCTGGCAAAGAACACCAGTGGATCCAACACAGAACAGAAGCAGCGGCTGGACCCCAGTCCTTCACGGGGAGGCAAGCCCAGCCTGCAAGGTCAGCGGTTTACTGGTGTCCCGGCTGCTGCTCCGTGTGCTACTGCTGTCCTTTGCAGGACCGTGAGTCCCCAATAGGACTTCTCCTGGAGTGCCCGTGTGAGTGTCTAAAAAGTAAAATTTAATACTAATACTGCCATAATTGTGGAGTGGAATGGCTAGATCAATTCCATATCATATGCGGCCACATATGCATGCATTGACTAAAGGACGAGCATTGCCAAACAAGACACAATTTTGTGATTTTTTTGTCACCTTAAAAAATGGATCAAAATATTTTTGCACTTACAGTTATACATATTTGATTAGATGTCATGAATTGCCCCTCGGGGCAGAGACGAGAGACCCAGATGCTGAACTGTAGTTTGTGATATTTATTAATGAAACACAAAAGTCCAAACAGTGCACAAACACAAAAATCCAAATGGTGCACAAAGCAAAACTTGTGAACTGCAGGGAGAAAACAGGAAACACATGGGTAGCAAACGTCAGAACGGGGACAGGGTTCTGACGCAAATGATTCTTTAGACTCCAGCAAAGAAGGAGAGAAAACACAGGCCTTAAATAGAACATGAACCCAATGAACACAAATGGTTGCAGGTGTGGATCACATGAGTGGGCAGGAGAAGACAATGATTACCAACTGGGGCCAGCTGAGTGTAATGAGAGGGGAGAAGATGGGACTGACAGCTGACAGGGACACTGCCCACGTCAGAGCAAAAACCCGGAAGTGCCACTGACAGCTGTCACTCCGGGAAGAGAACACAACAGCATGATAATAAAGAATTAAGTAGCGATCGTACATTCCCCATGATAACTGATGGAAGGACGGGTCTGTACCTTATGTTCCTCGCTCTTCGCCTTACTCCAGCCTGACATCTGTGTTGTTTCCACCTGATTTCTCTTGGTATGTTGAGTTTTTGCATTAGCACCGTTGGGCGGTTTTGTAACTTGGATTTTTATTCATTTTTCATCATACATATTACATTCAGATCACAGTCTATATTTAAAAAAAAAAGGAGCTAGAGTAAGAAAGAAAAAAAAAGGGGGGGGGACAAATGTTGGAGCATCAAGTTTTTAGTTTCCATCTCTTAATTCTTCTGGTTTTCCCAGTGTCTTTGGTTATTCTTTCAATTTCTGTCTCGTTGTTGCACTTTGTAGTGTGTCCATTTCCGCCATTTTTTTTCATATAGTCCTTCTTGCATTCTTTGTCGATATGTTAGTTTTTCCATCAAACGTATATCCTCAGCAATGTCAGTCCATTGCTCTTGGTCAGGAAGAACTTCTGATCGCCATTTTCTTGTGATTGTTTTTTTACATGCAATCAGCAATATTTTAACTAGATATCTGTCCTCAGCCTGTATTAATTGTCTCTTTTAAGATCACATAAATACATCAAGTTACAGTTCATTGGTATATTATATCCTAATATCCTCTGTATTGTCACATGTATAGATTTCCAGAATGATGGGATTTTGCAGCATTTCCAAAACATATGTGAGTGGTCTGCATTTTGAGCCCCACAGCCCCTCCAGCATCTAGATTGGGTATTTGTATATTTTCTTTGAATCTGTGGTGTAATGAAATAGCGAATCAGGTTTTTCCATCCAAATTCCCTCCATGTCCTTGAACTTGTTGATGTGTGTTGTGTTTTCCATATTTCTTGCCAGTTTTCTTCTGTTATGTTTAAATTTAGCTCTTTCTCCCATTTCTCCGTTATATAGTTACTTGAATGTTTGTTTGCCATAAGTTTCTGATATAGCTTTGAAATAATTCTTATTTTATTTCCTGCATATGAGCTTAAAATGAATTGTATGATCTCGCTCACATCTGTGTGGAGGTTATGTCTAATCTTCCTCATATAATAGTCTCTCATTTGCAGATATCTGAAGAATTCCGATTTTTCTAGTTTAAATTTTCTTCTGATGTTTACAAAGCTCCCGAAATCTTTTTTTCCGATATTGCCCCATGCTGTGATTCCCTTGTTCACCAGATTTTTGTATCCCCTATCTTGCTTTGCCGGTTCAAACTGACTGTCAAATGCTACCCATTTCAATAGTTTTATGTCTTCCTTTATATTATACTTTTGTACTGTTTTATACCACAGTTCCAAAGTAAATTTGGTGATTGGGTCTATTTGTTTGATTTGCTTATATGCATCCTTATCTCCTAGTATGCTTTGTACTGGGAGTCCCTCAATTTCCTTTTCCATTTCTTTCCATTTTGCCTCATATCCTCCGTCGCACCAACATATGATATATCTTATTCGTGCTGAGTAGTAATTTTCCTTTAGACTCGGCAGACCCATGCCTCCTTTCCTCTTTTGGTAACTGGAGAGTTTTATATTTCACTCTTGGCTTTTTACCTCCCCAAACAAATCTCGATATCATCCTGTCCCACTTTGAGAACTAGGCACCAGGAATCTCTGTTGGTAGAGCCTGGAAGAGTCTAGGTTGTATGCTGATTTTGACTGTCTCAATTTTTGAATTCAGATCCATATTTAAGATTGACCATCTATCAATATCTTTTTTTATTTCTTGTTCCAACCTATCATAGTTTGCTTTATAGATTTTGCTTAGATCTTTAGGTATGCTCACTCCAAGGTATTTTATTTCTTTTTGTTTCCAGTTTAGTTTGATCTTATCAGTTATCTGGTTTAGAGGGTTATAGTGGAATGTCAGTATTTGTGTTTTTGTTATGTTTATCTTGTATCCTAATAATTTTCCAAAATTTTCTATCAAGTTCATCATTTCCATTATTGATTCATCTGGTTGTTCAAGGTAAACTATAATATTGTCTGCAAATAGCCCAATCTTGTGTTCTGCTCCCTTTATCGTTACACCTTTTAATTTCTTATTTTGTCGCTTTGCTTGAGCCAGTGGCTCTATGAACAGAGCAAACAAGGTGGGCGATAGGCAGCATCCCTGCCTGGTTGATCTTTGTATATTTACTTTGTCTGTTAAGCTACCGTTTATCTTGATTCTTGCCACAGGTTTTTGATACAGTGTCTTTATGCATTGTACTGATTTTTCGTTAAATCCAAAGTGTTCCAGCACACTATATAGGAACTTCCAATTAACCCTATCAAATGCTTTTTCTGCGTCTAAACTCATTATTACTGCACTTTTCTTTTCTTTATGTATTTGATTAATTATATGTATTGTTCTCCTGATATTATCATGTTTGGCGTCCCTCTATGAAACCAGTTTGATCATCTTTTATCAATTCCGTCAAGAATGTCTTTATTCGTTTACATATAATTGTTGTATATATTTTATAATCCACATTTAATAAAGAGATTGGCCTATAGTTTCCGCATTGTTCCCTATCTTTCCCTGGCTTTAAAATAACTGAAATAATGGCTTCGTTCCATGATGGAGGTATTTTGTTGTTGTTTAACGTCCAATTAAATGACTTTAGGAGCTGTGGCGTGAGTTCTTCTATAAACAGTTTATAAAACTCAGACAGGTATCCATCACTACCTGGTGATTTACCGTTTTTAAGTGACTTAATCACATCTTTAATCTCTTGTGTTGTTATTTCTGCTGTTAGCTTTTCATTTTGTTGGTTTCCTATTGATGGCAAGTCCAATGTGCATAGACATTTTTAATATCCTTAGCATTTGTTTCTTCAGGTTACGAGTATAGTTCTTGATAGAAATTATGGAATATTTCTTCGATGTTTTCTGGGTTAACTGTGGTTTTATTTGTGATGGGGTCCTTAATCTTATATACATTATTCACTGTTTGTTGTTTTCCTAACCGTTTTGCCAGCAGTTTTGTGGCTTTTGGCCGTGTTTCATAATATTTTTGCTTTAAATATCTATTTTTTCTTTCAGTTTCATCTATTTGTATTTCTTTTATCTTTATTTTTTCTTCCTTAATTTCTTGGTATATTTTGGGGTCATTTGTGCTTTGATGTTTACGTTCTAATTCCCTCAGTCTTTCACATCTTTGTTCATATGTTTCCAGTTTAGACTTATTTGCTTTTCCTGTTTCAACAATTAATTTACCTCTTAACACGGCTTTTAGTGCATCCCATAGTATTGTTGGGTCTGTGGGACACATATGTGGGTTTCATAGGCTTCACATGTATATTACTGTTTCTTCACGTCTCAGAATGAACAATAGGACTGGGTCTCCTAGAGATAACAGGGAGATGCGAAATGTGATCTTTGTGATGCAAAGAGATTGTCTTGAGGGATTTCCTGACCACCAGTGGCTTTAGGTGGAGAGGAGAAGACCTGGAGGAAGATGTATTGTGTCTTGGGATTAAAAGACAATGTGACTCTGTACTTTGATGTCCTGGGTATAAAAAGAACAGATGTGGGGGGATGTGCCTCTTTTCTGTTTGGAGCATGTTGGAGATACGTGAATAAACCGGATTTGAGAAATAAACACAGCCTCATCCTTTCACGCTCTCCACATTGGTGACCTTAAGACGTATCATGAGCGGAAGAAATTCCCCCGAGCCGGACTCGCCAGGAACAAGCCAGGCTAACGCAGTCTCAGTCAAGCTACCAGACTTCTGGCAGGACAATCTGTGCTTCTGGTTCCACTTGGCCGAAGCTCAGTTCGCTCTCCGGCGAATAACAGCAGATGACATGAAATTCTACCACGTTATCGCCAAGCTCGACAACCGCACGGCTCGGCATGTGCAGAGCCTGGTGGAGCGCCCACCGGCCGACGACAAATACGGCGGGTTGAAGGCTGTGCTCATACAGCGTTTCACTCCCTCAGTCCAGGAGAGAGCGGAGAGACTCCTGGCCTTGAATGACTTGGGAGATAGCACACCCGTCGACCTGATGGAGGACATGCTGAGGCTGAGAGGCTCAGACGGTGACGACTTCCTTTTCACCCACATATTCCTGAGAACCCTACCGTCAGAGACGAGAGCGACCCTGGCTGGTTCACAGTTGTTGGCCCAGCGGGACTTCCGCGCGCTGGCCCAGGAGGCACAGTGGATTCTCAATGCCAGCAGACAGCGCGCGGCCACCGCAGCAGCGACAGGACTCGGTGCGGCGGCCAGAGATGGCAGGGGGCCAGAGGCGGCGACAGCAGACCCACCGACAACGGCGGCGGTGAAGGCCCAACATCGCGGAGGAGACGACCTCTGTTTCTACCATCGCCGCTTTGCAGAGAGGGCACGCAGGTGTACACCACCATGCCAGTTCAAGAGCTCGGGAAAAGCCAGAGCCGGGGGTCGGTAGCAGCCGCGGCCCTCGGGGAACAGAACAAGCTGCTCTACTTGATGGACGAGCGTTCGGGGAAGCAATTCCTCGTGGACACAGGCTCCCAAGTGAGTTTCATCATGCCAACCTACGCTGACCGGCTGGCAGGCCCCAGGAGTCATGGAGCATCAGCAGCGAACGGCTCGAGGATTAAGACCTTCGGTGAAAGGACTCTGCATCTGTCCCTACACGGCCGTACAGTTGAGTGGACCTTTGTAATAGCTGCGCTGAGCTTCAACATGTTAGGGGCTGATTTTCTGTGCTCACATGGTTTGTTGGTTGACCTTGCTAATAGGCGCCTGGTTAATGCACTTTCTTTTTACTCTATTCCCTGTGCAGCCCGAGTAACCCCGCCCACAGCACAAGCCAACGTCGCAACGGCAAGCGGTAAGTTCCACACACTCCTCACTCAGTTTCCAGCACTCACGGTTCCCACATTTTCAGCGGCCGTTGCTAAACATGGGGTGGAACATTTTATTACTACCACCGGTCCTCCCATTTTTGCAAAAGCTCGGCGCTTGGATGCAGCTAAACTGACCATAGCGCGCAAGGAGTTCGCCAACCTTGAAAAGTTGGGCATCATTAGGCGTTCGAAGAGCCCATGGGCTTCCCCGCTTCACATGGTCCCTAAAGCCGACGGCTCGTGGCAACCTTGCGGTGATTTCCGCAGGTTGAACAACGCTACAGCACACGACCACTACCCAATCCCGCATATCCAAGATTTTTCCATCCATTTAGCGGGGGTGCGCGTTTTTTCAAAAATAGACTTGGTCCGCGGGTACCATCAAGTCCCAGTGAGCGCTGAGGACATACCCAAAACAGCGGTAATAACTCCGTTTGGCCTGTTCGAGTTTTTGCGCATGCCATTTGGGCTTAAAGGTGCCGCGCAGACGTTCCAACGCATGATGGACGCGGTGTTGCGCGATCTCCCCTTCGTGTTCGTCTACCTGGATGACATCTTGGTAGCCAGCGCGTCCGAAGACGAACACGAAAATCACCTCACGGCAGTTTTCCGAAGGTTGGGAGAGCACGGGTTAATAATCAACCCAGCGAAGTGTCAGTTTGGGGTGACACAGATTGACTTTTTGGGGCACCGCGTCTCTCCAGAAGGAGCGGTTCCTCTGCCGGACAAAGTGCGCGCAGTAACAAATTTTTCCCAGCCACAAACGGTCAAAGCATTACAGGAGTTTTTGGGAATGGTGAATTTTTATAACTGTTTCCTCCCCCGCGCAGAGCAGCTCATGTAACCACTGTATGCCGCGCTTAAAAAGCAACAACCCACAAGTAAAATCGAATGGTCTCCGGAGCGGGAGCGCACATTCTCGGAGGTCAAAACAGCCCTGGCAAACGCTGCGTTGTTAGCACACCCAGACTCAATGGCCTGCATAGCGCTCACTACTGACGCGTCGGATGTAGCCATAGGGGCAGTCGTGGAGCAACATGTAGCCGGGGCTTGGCAGCCGCTCGCTTTTTTCAGCAAGACTTTGCGTGATACCGAGCGAAAATACAGCGCGTTCGACAGGGGGATGTTAGCGCTCCACTTGGCCATTCGCCACTTCCAGTTCTGGCTGGAAGGACGCCGTTTCACTGCGTTCGTCGACCACAAGCCGCTGACTTTCGCGATGGCCAAGGTTTCAGAACCGTGGTCAGGCCGGCAGCAGAGGCAGCTGGCTGCAATCTCTGAGTTTACTACTGATATTCAACACGTAGCGGGTAAACTAAATGTAGTGGCAGACTGTCTCTTGCACACTGTAACTGCTCCAGTCCGCGTAGGAGTAGATTATGCATCCATGGCCGCGGAACAGGCTAGCGGCGCGGAAGTGCGCGCAGCCCCAGTCCGCGTGGGGATAGACTATGCAGCCATGGCCGCGGATCAGATTAGCGACGTGGACGTGTGCGAGCTCCAGTCTGGACCAACAGGGTTAAGGCTGGAGAACAGGGTGCTGCAAGATGGGATGCCCCCCCAATCTGCAATGTCTCCACGGGACGACCCCGTCCGGTGGTGCCGACCGTGTGGCGCCGCCGCGTTTTTGACTCGATTCATTCTCTGGCGCACCCGGGGTGCGTGCGTCGGTCAAAATGGTAGGAGAGAAATTTGTATGGCCGAGCCTGCGCAAGCAAGTTAGGGAGTGGGCAGCTGCCTGCATGCCTTGCCAACGAGCCAAAATACACAAACACACTAGAGCTCCCTAGGAGCCGTTTCACATCCCGGCTAAGAGGTTCGATCATGTGCATGTCGACCTCGTAGGCCCCCTCCTGCCGTCACAAGGGTGCACACACCTTTTGACAATGGTGGACCGCACCACGCGTTGGCTTGAAGTGGTCCCACTGGCATCAACCACAGCCGAGGAGGTGGTGCGCGCGTTTTTAACTGCATGGGTAGCGCGTTTTGGAGTTCCGTCGGACATTACGTCCGACAGAGGTCCTCAATTTGTTTCCGAGCTTTGGTCAGCGATGGCCCGCAGCCTGGGGGTAACGATCCACCGCACTACCGCGTATAACCCGCAGGCTAATGGTTTATGCGAACGTTTCCATAGGTCATTGAAAGCAGCCCTCAGAGCGTCGCTTACGGATGCAAATTGGATGGACAGGCTACCATGGGTTTTATTGGGGTTGTGTTCTGCACCTAAAGAGGATTTAAAAGCCTCCCCAGCTGAGTTAGTTTTTGCGCAGCCACTCCGGCTGCCCGGGGAGTTTCTCCCAGATAATCCTGCGCCAGAGTGCTCCCCTGCTCAGCGGTTGCAGAGCGACACAGGATCGAGCACGCTTCCTGGCCCCGTTCATCACAGTTTTCCGCGCGTTTTTGTGCCTAAGGCTTTAAAAAATGCGGAGTTTGTTTTTGTCAGACACGATGCCCATCGCCCAACCTTGCGACCACCTTATGATGGCCCATTCAGAGTGCTGGAAACAGAAGATAAGCACTTTTTGCTAGATTTGGGGGGCAGAAAGGAAATGATTGGCATAAACAGGCTCAAACCCGCTTTTGTGATGGCTGACGAAGCTGTGCAGTTGGCGAGGGCTCCTCGGCGCGGCAGACCCCCTAGGGAGCTTCCCCCAGAGCTCCCACAGGGATTGACTAACAGTTCTCACCCCCAGACAGCAGCTCCACAGCAGGATGGCGTCGCGGGAGTGGTAAAGCCCGCTTTCAGCAAGTTTGGAAGAAGATTGAAGCCCAAACAGCACGTGGACTGATGTTTGTGATTTTATCATGATATGCAGACTGTGTTATATTGTTCCATCTTACACGTTTGAGGGGGGGGGGTCATGTAGGACACATATGTGGGTTTCATAGGTTTCATATGTATATTACTGTTGCTTCACGTCTCAGAATGAACAATAGGACTGGGTCTCCTAGAGATAACAGGGAGATGCGAAATGTGATCTTTGTGATGCAAAGAGATGGCCTTGAGGGATTTCCTGACCACCAGTGGCTTTAGGTGGAGAGGAGAAGACCTGGAGGAAGATGTATTGTGTCTTGGGATTAAAAGACAATGTGACTCTGTACTTTGATGTCCTGGGTATAAAAAGAACAGATGTGGGGGGATGTGCCTCTTTTCTGTTTGGAGCATGTTGGAGATACGTGAATAAACCTGATTTGAGAAATAAACTCAGCCTCATCCTTTCACGCTCTCCACAGGTCCACTTCTTCATTATCATTCTCTTCGATATACTCGTTTATGTTTACTTTTATTCTTTCTTTCATTTTCTCATCATTTAACAGTCCTACATTAAGTTTCCATGTTGTTTGTCATTTTCTATTGTTTAAATATATTTCCATGTATATA
Source organism: Pholidichthys leucotaenia (assembly GCA_020510985.1). Classification (NCBI taxonomy): domain Eukaryota; kingdom Metazoa; phylum Chordata; class Actinopteri; order Cichliformes; family Pholidichthyidae; genus Pholidichthys; species Pholidichthys leucotaenia. The sequence goes on along the minus strand of CM035847.1, from coordinate 27,542,519 downwards.
GGATTATGATCTGATATTTCTGCCCCTCCAATCCGACGATTTCTCACCCTGTGTCTGTCACCTTCATTCATAAGGAAGTAATCTATTCTAGAGTGTACTTTATGGACTGCTGAATAATGTGTATAGTCTTTTTCGAGTGGGTGCAGGTCCCTCCATATGTCTACCATACCCATTTCTGCCAGTGAGGTTCTTATGAACTTTGTTACATGTTTTTTTGTCTTCTTAACACTTGTTGTGTCAACTTCATGATCCATGACGGCATTTAAGTCTCCTCCACAAATTAGGACTCCTTCACTGTGTGTTGCTATGAGATCAAACAGATGTTGAAAAAAACCCTTGTCACTTTCTGGTGGGGCATAGATGTTCACTAATGTGATCTGTATACCATCTATTCTTCCCTTTATTATTACATACCTGCCTTCTTTATCCCGGATTTCTTGTTCACATTCAAATTGTATTTTATTTGAAATTAGTATCATAACCCCCCTTTTAGTTCCTCCCTTAAATGAACTGTAGTAGGAGTTCTTACAGCCAAATCTCTTTAGTTTCTCATGTTCTGTCTTGCTCAAATGTGTCTCTTGCATAAATATAATTTCGGCTTTTTCCTTCTTGAATTTTCTTATTATTCTTTCCCTTTTAACAGGTGAGTTCAGACCATTCACGTTTAATGTCATTATCTTAGGATTTTTACCCATATTCATGTTTTTACATTTTTTTTAACTTGTGCTCCTAACCCCTTTATCAACAAAACTAACAAAAACAAAAACACATTAACGAATCTCGACCTCCGTACTTTGGGCATTTCTTCTGCCCACTGGTCCCTGTTGGTGGGTGGAGGGAATGACCTCACAGAGTGAAGGGCCCTCCCTAGACCTGTAGTTACTATCCAAGTAATAGTCATTAGTCTAGAAATGTCCAACAAAAATCACTTAAACCTCTCCTAGCCGTTTGTTTCTCTTTTACCTTGTCTTCTTGGCCTTCATTTCTTCTGTGTCCTTCTTAATTTTTGTTATAATCTAGGCTTTCCGTTGAAAGCCTTGCAGTTTTTCCTGGGCCCGGTGTGCCACGTCCGTCTCCCTCCTTCTGCCGTTCACTCGCCTTCACTCCGGCTGTCGTGATGCGTTCAGTGCCGCCGCTGCTCCAGCCGCTTCCTCCGGTACGCTCACCACAAAGCCTCACTCCGTCATGTCCCGCGCTGCCTCTCTGGCCGTGTTGTATGTCTTCACGCCGTCCTCCCAATGAATCCTCATCTTCGTTAGCGGCGTTTGGAATCTATTTTTTTTCTCTTTCAGCGTTTTTTTTAATGTTGGCATATTTCTTTCGCTGCTGCACAATTTCTGTCGGGTAGTCATGGTCAAAGAATATCTGTTTGTCGCCAATTCGTATCTTTTTTTTCCACGCTTGTGTCAGGATTCTTTCCTTTATGTCGTATTTCAGAAAGTTTACCACAACTGACCTGGGTGTAGAGTTTGGATTCGGGTTCTGTGCCGAGGCTCTGTGTGCTCGTTGGATCTGCAGGTCCGCTTCACCGAGCAGCTCAAGCTCTTTTTTCAAGAAATGATCCATGAATTTCGTCATCGAGTTGCCTTCAATGCCCTCCGGAATCCTGAAGATGCGTATATTGCTCCGTCTGGACCTGCTCTCCAGGTCGGTTATTTTTTCCTGCATCCTCTGTGTTTGCGCCGTCAGGGTCTGCAGCCGCTCACTTGTCTCGGTCTTCCAGTCTTCCAACTCCGATATTCGAGCCTGTGCTTCTGTCATACCTGCCCTTTGGGTGCGCAACTCCTCCCTGTTTTCAGCTAGCTTGCGCTCCATTTCTCTTCGGAGACCCATAATTTCCTCCTTCATCTCTTTTTTCAGCTCTTCCTTAAGAGCCGCTAAATCCTGTTGGAGTTGTCGCTTGAAGTCTTTTAAGTCTTTACCTATATTGGCGATGCCAGTGTTCATGGTATTGAGTTTGGCGTCCTCCATTTTCTCTGCTGTAGTCACCTCGTTTTTTGGGGCCTCATGTTCAGCGATTTCTCCTGCGTTGTTGAAGAGGGATTCTTTAATTTTACCCTGCTTTTGTCCGTGTGCCCGGCTTCTTCGTGTTTTCATCCCTTGGTTTATTGATCCATTTATGTCGAGTTGGCCATTTACCAATGATTTTTAATCCGACTAGGGAGAGCTCTCTGTTTAAGCGTTATGTCTCTCTGCCATCTTCCCGGAAGTTCCCGGAAGTCCACTTCCCGGAAGTGGATGGTTTTAAGCTAATAGCTGATTCCTGCTGTACCATCTGCTGCTGTAAACAATGGCTTTGTCCGCCGGCTTGGGAAACATTTGGGATATGAGCCAAATATCAGACTGAAATCAGCCCCAGTGCAGTGATCAGTGTCTCTGTGATGCATAAGGGAAGTGTTGTGGTAAATGTGGACACTGGAATCGTTACACCAGGGTGTGCCATTTATTTTGCCAGGGGAACCTACGTGAGAAATCACCCCACTCACCCCCGATGGACACTGGGAGCGAAGATACAAAGAGCTAATGGACGCCACGACAGTCAAGTCCACCAGTTTTCACCCAGGATCGGTACTCATGCCAATGAGCGAGACCATGCTAGCCTCAGACACCTCCGGTACTTGGCCACGATTGACTAGGGGCTCTGCAGCTACAACAGTGAACACTATAATGCTTATAGAAAAGGATGGGGCCAGACCATCAAGCATCGAGTTACCGCATGCTCAGCAGCAATACATCGGGCCAAGTAAAATTCCACTCCGGGTTATGGATTTGGTGTGGGTTTGGGGTGAAGGACGTCCACGGTAAAAGATGGACTGAATGACAGCCAGAAAAACATTGACGGTGTCTGCGCATTGTGGCTAAGATGGGCGCAGGAGGCTTCAGATTGTCTGATGGCTCATGGAGGCATGTCAACCAGCTTCGATGTGTCCGGGAAGACACTCCAGGTGGCGAGGCTGGACAGGAGTTGGTGATAGCGATGTGGGAACCAGGCTCCGTCATCCAGAGGGTTGGCCATCGCTCCGGGGGTCTGCGGTCTCCAGGGGCGGGCCTGCTGAGGGGCTGCCTTGGAACCCCCCACCTCCCCATGCAAGTTCCAGTTTTTTCTCACCCAATCACTGTCCGGTAGCACTATGTTGATAGTCCTGATGTTCTTATTCATATGCATGTTATGATATGGGATTATTTTGTGTGTATTTTAGTTTAGGAGCACGGCAGTGTATTTTAGTTTAATAAAGGAACTTTTAGTTTACCAGTGGCCGAATAATCCACTGGTTGTGTGGAAGCCCACCCACTAACTCTATATTAGGTTTTGCTGTGTGGCTGTGTTAGGCCATTTAGATATATTAGTTTCTGTTTTGTTAGTGCATGATTCGGGTCCCAAATTGGGGAGGGCTTTGATTCTGTGTGTGGTTTTGGACTTTTCTAAGGGGGGAGGAAATATGGTATTAGTGTTTGGGCTTCTTTTTGTGAAGTGCGGTGTAGTGGCGACCACCTCCTGTTCCGCCACTGCACCACCCTATAAATAGCAGAGGACATCCATCTTATGGTCTCTTAGCCGGACGCCTCCTGCTGGTGCACATCGTGTGACTGCTCCTGTAAATAGTTCAATAAAGCTGTGTTCGCCAACTTTCACCCGGCCTCATCCTTCACCCAGGTATTTCCATACATAACAAGTACCTCCCTACTTATGTATTTCCCATCCTCTAGCTGTCTATGCAAACAGAAAACCGCTGAAGTTTTGATGATTCATTAAGAAGCCAATAATCTGATAAGGAATATCTCACAGCAACTAGGGATGCAAGTAATCAATTAATTAATTAACTGATAAATGATTCACCTGATCAACCGATTAATGATTAATTGATAAGCAGCATCTTTTCTGAGAATGTGAATTTCCCGCGGTACAACACAGTCTATCTTAAACATAAAAACTTGCTGTTTTTTCATGTACTCAATAAAAGATGAATATTATATTCCTCAATGATTTATTGTACCATTTGCATTTTTTTTTTTTTACTACAGACAAAGGCATTTTTTGTAGTTTAACAAATTTTCCACTGCATAGTTTGTAGTATGTGCTGGTACATCTCAATAAATTACAAATGTGATGATTTTTCATTTATTTTAAAAAGTACTACCTATATCATAAAATTTATCTTTTTTTTTGGTTGTATAAAAAAAAAACCTTTCACGCTCTAATTTACTGAGATGCGCTGGTAGACTGTTATAACAGGAAAATAAATTGTGAGCTGCCTCACCTGTTGCATGTTGAGCTTTATCACAGTACCTCAACAATCCAGGCAAACCCAGTACCATCTGCTGCTTTTCAGTCTAGCAGCAGATTGAAGGGAGGCAGTGGGGATAGGTTTTTGTGCTCAGGTAGTGTAGGATCGTTATATATATATAATATTAGTATGGTGGTGCCCTAGGCTAGGGAGGGGTGATGCCCCACCTTTGGGGGCTGGCATCACCTGGAGTATATAAGCCTGGAGTGGGACACATATTGTCTCTTCGCTGGGACTCCCGTACTCGTGGTAGGGTCTCCCCGTGTGTACATAATTCTTGATAATAAACATTATAAAACATCACCTCACCTCCTCTTTTATTTGGACACAACAGGTAGCCTGCTGTAGTCCATTTCTCCACCCTGTTGATTTGACGGGTGGACACTGGAACGTGTCATTGAAACTTGTTGTGGCTGTCCGATGTAACCTGGAAGGGCTTAGCATCTTCTTCTGCTTTTTGGTTGAAATGCAGCAGTGGATGACCGTGTGCACCCCTGCCTGGATGGCAGAGCCACAACATTTCATAGACTAAGCTCCCATTGAAACGGACTGGTGCGTTATCAATTAATTGACAACTAATATAATTTAGTTGACTAAATTCTTATGAACAATTAATTGAAAGTCAGCTAATCATTAACATCCTTAAAAGTAACACAACCTTCTAACTTTAGGACATAAAGTATATATACATGTATATCAGTGGTATATACAGTATACCACTGATATACATGTATATATATACTTCATGCCCAGTTTTGATGCCAATTAACCTAACTTGCATGTTTTTGGCATGTGGAGGAAACCAGAGAACTCCAGGAGTAAACTCACGCAGACATGAGGAGAACATGCAGACTCCACACAGATCACTTTTGGTCGGGGGCTGGGATCAAACCCAGGATCCCCCAGCCAAGGGTGAGTTGCTGTGCTGCCGCAGTGCTAACCACTCCTCCACCGCGCCGCCATACAGTTTATAATCCTTTCTGTGCTTCTAATTCCCCTCTGGGTGGTTTAGGATTTGTGTGTTTGCAGACTGTGTTTAAGGAGAAGGCGTCGCCTCCTGGGAGCATCTGTCTAGCCCAGGGGTCTGAAACCTTTACCAAACAAAGAGCCTTTTTTGCCCCTCGCTGACTAAAACAGAATTAGCTGAGAGTCACAACAGCTATTTGACCATGAAAATATTGGTTATGCTGCTTATATAATTTTATATATACAGTATTTTTTTTTTTTTTTTTGTTACTTATTTGTACCCGTAGGTAGACTTGGTTTGCAGTCTGGTGACAAGCCACCGGCTGCTGGTCGCTGCATGCGCGAGCGCCCTAAACCTACATGTTTTTGGTATGCGGGAGGAAACCGGAGAAATCCCGGAGTAAACCCGCGCAACACGGGGAGAACATGCAAACTCCACACAGCTCACTGTTGGTCGGGGGCTGGGATCGAACCCACGATCTCATGATCCCCGCGGTCCCCCGGCCGAGGGTAAAACTGTGCTGCCACAGTGCTAAACCACTGCGCCACCGTGCAGCCAAAGTATATCAAAGAATATACATGAAATGTAGTTTATGTAGCAGTTATCGATTCATACTACAACACTGAAGAAAACTGATGAAACTTTTCTTTTATGTGGGTGGCCAGTGGTGGCCTAATGGTTAGGGATGTGGACTGGTGAGCGGAGGGTCGTGGGTTCGATCCCTGGACTGGCAGCATTAGATCTGGGTGGGACAGATGACATAGCAGTGTTTGCCCCACCCTCCTTAACCCCACTGTGGTGCTCTTGAGCAAGGCCCTTATCCCCAATTGCTCCAGTGGAGCTGCTCAGATGGCCACAGGTCAGTGTGTTGTTGCTGTTATGTCTGTAAACCTTGCACAAAGGGAGGCAGACAAGAGGTTGAACTAGCACGGGACTTTATTATAACATTGGTTGCAATACAGCAGGTGCTCCACAGTGTGGGTTCGTCCAGGATAGAGAAGCCCAAAATGGTGGATACCCCTATTTATAGGGCAGTGCTGTGGCGCACCCCGAAGGTGGTGTCATCACACCGTACTTCACAATAAAATCTACCATAACATTTCCCCCCCCCTTTAGAAAGCAGAAAAACACCTCAAATTAAACCCACCCAAATTTTGTAGATAAACCCCAATAAACACATCAAAAAACACCACCACAGAACAATAGAACTAGGGCCGGTGGTCACACAGCCCCATAACCAAGTGGTTTATTCTGCAAACTTTACCTGGTATACCGGCCGTGCGCCTACCTAAAGAGTCCATAGTTTCTTCTTCACAGTCTTCCATGGCAAGTGAGGGTCTGCTGAGGAGGGGGGGGGATTCTGTGGAAGCCATATGGCAGATGTGCCCCTGGAGGCAACAGGCCCCCAGGACCAGGGCCAATCGTCAATACACAGGAGATTGGGTCTCCCACCACCTTCACCGACTCCTGCGTAGCCCCGTTAGTCAAAACGTCCACCTGGACATGCCACAGCTTGTTTGTGTGTCAGATCGAGCTGTCTGCCAGCCGAAAAAAGGTTGCTCCCATTTTTGCCACAATCCTCAGCGGCACCCAATGTCCCACCAGCTGCGAACCAGCCAGTCGTTGTCGCGGTCTCTTCTCGGCACAAACCTGAACCCAGTCCATGACCCGGAGCGATTCCCTGCTCAGTTTGATGCACTGCTGTAGTCCCATCAGCTCCGCGTCCTCCATCCATGTCGTGTCGTCATGACACCGTGGTGGCACAGCGGCCACCACCATCGCAGTGGACCCCTCATCCGTGGTCGTCCGAAGCTTGACTTTGGCACCAAAAATGTCCGATGCCTCCCTGGGGACACCCGTCAGAAGAGACCCTCTGCTTGCTAACTCGGTCAGTCCCAGAATAGCTGGCCGAGCGCGGGCACTGGAGTTGTCCGGCTCCTCCACTGAGCAGTTGTCTTCCTCGGTATCAGAAAGCTCTGCTTTGGTTCCGGCACTGTCAGTGGGTACCTCATCCTATAACAAGATGTTATCCACCAGGTCCGGCGATCTCCACGATCCACATCCGGACCACTCAAATCCAGCACTGTCCTTAATGGTGAACCCCAGTCCATAAAACAGGTCACACCCCATAATATTTTCACCATGCGTTGTTACCTGGAATGTGAAGTCGTGCACCGCTTCATTCTTATAGTGAGCAGTCAACTCCACAGTCCCGACATTGCACAGTCTACCGCTGCCACAGCCATACAGCGACACCAGGCTCATCCTGATCCTGTAATGCGGGAAAAACTTTTTTACTGTGGCCCAATTTAGCGCCGACTGCACCGCTGCCATGTTGACTATCGAAACCAAAGCCACACCATCCAATTCGACCATGTAGTAGGAAAGCCCATCAGTTTTAGTGCTCACCGAGTGGATAGTCATTGTAGGCGGGCGGGCTGGTCTATTTGGCGGACTCCATGATGCTGGGGACTGACACATTCTGGCGAATTGATTCATGTGCCCACACTTGCTGCATTGCTTCCCTCTTGCTGGGCATGCTCGCGCATAATACTGGTGCATCGGGGACCCCAACCTTTGCAGATGGGGTCCTTCGGAGCAGACCTATGGCTCACTATGTACGCCTCGTAGTCACCTGCCATGTTCCCTTCACCTCCGAGTCCACTGTGTTCACCGACGTCATCCCTTCTGGTGTCTTCTGAAATTGGCATGCATTTAGCTCCGAGGTTAGCTTATCTGTGGCCTCTAGCTGCAAAGCTAGCTCAACTGCCCAAGCTAACAGTAAATCATTTGGCGCCATTAGCAACCTAGCTCTTATCGCAGCACCACAAGTGTGCTTGGCTAACTGGTCCCGTACCATCCCGTCTTCTAATGGCCCAAACCGGCACACACTGGCTAACTGTCTTAGGTCAGCGACAAATTGTTGAATGGGCTCACCGACTCCTTGGGGTCTCTGCCGAAACCGAATCCACCGTACTGTCACGCTGTCTGCAGTGGTGAAGTGGTTAGCCATTAGCTCCATGACGTCCTCGTATGAGTCTGCCGTGCCAAGCATTTGCAGAATCCTCTGACCTTCGATGCCAAGGTTGTGGACAAGTAACGTTTGAGTCCTCATCTTATCCAGCTTCCCTCGCTCCAATGCTGTGAGGTAGTATTCAAAGACTTCCACCCAGTGGGGCCATGTGACTGGAGGCTCCCGGGAAGTTCCACAGCGGTGTTACACATGCCTCCAAAGGTTGATCCTCAGTTGCCAAATGTTATGTCTGTAAACCTGGCACGACTGGAGGCAGACAAGAGGTTGTAATAGAACGGGACTTTATTATAGCATAGGTTGCAATACAGCAAGTGCTTCAGTGTGGGTTTGTCCTTGCAAGAGGAGCCCAAAATGGTGGACACCCGTATTTATAGGACGATGTGGTGGTGCACCCGGAAGGTGGCGTCATCACACCGTACTTTACAGTAAAACCCACCATAAAAGTTGTACTGGGCATCTTTCTGGTGTGAATGTGTTACTGTGTGAGTGTGAACAAGGCATCCTTGAAAAAGAGAGGCTTCCTCTCAATGGAACTATGATGTATAAATAAAGGTTAAATTATAAAAGGATGTGTCGCAACAACCTTGCTGCCTCTATGCTGGAGTTTTCCCCGGTGGATGAAAGGTTTGCTTCCCTCCGCCTTCGGGTTGGGAAACGGGTCCTGACCATCATTTGTGCCTATGCACCAAATGATGTTTCAGAGTACCCACCCTTTTTGGAGTCTGAGACTGGGTTGCTGGAGGGTGCTTCTCTTGAAGACTCCATTGTCCTACTGGGGGACTTCAATGCGCACGTGGGCAATGACAGTGAAACGTGGGGGGGGGGGGTGATTGGGAGGAACGGCCTGCCCGATCTGAACCCAAGTGGTGTTCAGTTATTGGACTTCTGGGGGTGCACGGTGGTGCAGTGGTTTAGCACTGTGGCAGCACAGTTTTACCCTCGGCCGGGGGATCGCGGGGATCATGAGATCGTGGGTTCGATCCCAGCCCCCGACCAACAGTGAGCTGTGTGGAGTTTGCATGTTCTCCCCGTGTTGCGTGGGTTTACTCCGGGATTTCTCCGGTTTCCTCCCGCACACCAAAAACATGTAGGTTTAGGGCGCTCGCGCACGCAGCGACCAGCAGCCGGTGGCTTGTCACCAGACTGCAAACCAAGTCTACCTATGGGTACAAATAAGTAACAAAAAAAAAAAAAAAAAAAAAAAAAAACCTGGGGGGGGGGGGGTGATTGGGAGGAACGGCCTGCCCGATCTGAACCCAAGTGGTGTTCAGTTATTGGACTTCTGTGCTAACCACAGTTTGTCCATAACGAACACCATGTTCAATCATAAGGGTGTCCATATGTGCACCTGGCACCAGGACACCCTAGGTCGCAGGTCCATGATCGATTTTGTTATCGTGTCATCAGACCTGCGACCGTTTGTCTTGGACACTCGGGTAAAGAGAGGTGCAGAGCTGTCAACTGATCACCACCTGGTGGTGAGTTGGATCCGATGGCAGGGGAGGAAGCCATTCAGACCTGGCAGACCCAAATGTATAGTGAGGGTGTGCTGGGAACATCTGGCTGAGGCCCCTGTCCGGGAGGTCTTCAACTCCCACCTCCAGAAGAACTTCAACCACATTCCGAGGGAGTTTGGAGACATGGAGTTTGAATGGGCCATGTTCTCCACCTCTGTTGTTGAAGCGGCAGCCAAGAGCTGCGGCCGCAAGGTGGTCGGTGCATCTCGTGGTGGCAACCCCCGAACTAAGTGGTGGACACCAGTGGTGAGGGGGGCCATTAAGCTGAAGTAGGAGTCCTATCAAGCTTGGTTGGCTTGTGGGACTCCCGAAGCAGCTGAGGTGTACCGGCAGGCCAAGCGGAGTGCAGCTCGGGTGGTTGCTGAAGCAAAAACCCGGGTATGGGAGGAGTTCGGTGAGGCCATGGAACAAGATTTTCGGTTGGCCTCGAAGAGATTCTGGCAAACTGTCCGGCGGCTCAGGAGGGGAAAGCAGCTCCCTGTCCACACTGTGTATGGTGCGGATGGGGCGCTGTTGACTTTGACTGAGGATATCGTCGGGCGGTGGAAGGAATACTTTGAGGATCTCCTCAATCCCACTGATACGCCTTCCACAGAGGAAGCAGGGTTTGTGGATGAGGGGGATGGCTCGCCTATCACAGGGGCTGAGGTCACCAAGGTGGTTAAAAATCTCCTTGGTGGACGGGCCCCGGGGGTAGACGAGATTCACCCTGAGTACCTCAAGGCCCTGGATGTTGTTGGTCTGTCATGGTTGACACGCCTCTGCAACATTGCGTGGAGGTCGGGAGCAGTGCCTTTTGCATGGCAAACCGGGGTGGTGGTTCCTCTTTTCACAAAAGGGGACCGGAGGGTGTGCTCCAACTTTAGAGGGATCACACTCCTCAGCCTCCCTGGGAAGGTCTATGCCAAGGTACTGGAGAGGAGAGACTGGCCATTGGTCGAACCTCGGATTCAGGAGGAGCAATGCAGTTTTCGTCCTGGCCGTGGCACATCGGACCAGCACTTTACCCTCTCGAGAATTCTCGAGGGTTTGTCGGAGTTGCCCAACCAGTTTCCATGTGTTTTGTGGACTTAGAGAAGGCATTTGACAGCATCCCTCGTGGTTTTTTGTGGGGGGTGCTTCGGGAGTATGGGGTATCGAGATTGTTGTTATGAGCTATTCGGTCTCTGTATGGCCGTTGTGAGAGTTTGGTTTGTATTGCCAACACTTGGTTGGACTCATTCCCAGTGAGAGTTGGACTCCACCAGGGCTGCCCTTTGTCACCGATCCTGTTCATAATTTTTATGGACAGGATTTCTAGGTGCAGCCAGGGAATGGAGAGTGTCATGCTTGGTGACCACAGGATCTCATCTCTGTTGTTTGCAGATGATGTTGTCCTGTTGGCTTCATCCAGCAATGACCTAAAGTTCTTGCTGGAACGGTTTGCCGCTGAGTGTGAAGCGGCTGGGATGAAAATCAGCACCTCCAAGTCCGAGTTCATGGTCCTCAGCCGGAAAAAGGTGGATTGTCCTCTCTGGGTTGGGGACAGGGTCCTGCCCCAAGTGGAGGAGTTTAAGTATCTCGGGGTCTTATTCACGAGTGAGGGGAAAATGGAGCGAGAGATTGACAGACGGATGGGAGCAGCATCTGCAGCGATGCGGACATTGTACTGATCTGTTGTGGTGAAGAGGGAGCTGAGTTCTAAGGCAAAGCTGTCGATTTACCAGTCAATCTACGTTCCTACTCTCACCTATGGTCACGAGCTTTGGATAATGACCGAAAGAACAAGATCGCGGATACAAGCGGCTGAAATGAGCTTTCTCTGTAGGATTGCTGGACTCACCCTCAGAGATAGTTTGAGCAAGGAGGACACGTCATAGAATCACGTTAAGAATACAGTATTCCAGAGACATGTTACTGCATTTAAACATGGGAAATGCAGCATCTGTGTTTGAGTCTGTGCCACAACTGCCGGAATTTATTTTAAGAGATTTTCATGGACACATCAATGAAAAGAGAGACAAGAGGAGGAAACGCGGAAAGCATGGAGGCGTAAGATTAAGCCTGAGGAGATGTCAGCTTAACCACATTCCTCTTCTTTCCATTATTATGGGGAATGTACAATCCCTGAGAAATAAAGTGGATGAAATCCAAGGAAATGTATGATATCAGAAGGACTTCAAGAACTGCTGTGTCATGGCTTGCACTGAGACGTGGCTTATGGCGCATGACCCAGATGCAGACCTGAGTATTGACGGCTTTGGAGCCCCACTTCGCTCAGATCGGCAGGAAAAGGTAACAGGGAAACGTCAGGGGGGCAGCGTATGTTTATACATTAATAAACAGTACTGTTCATCTGTCACGGTCAGAGAGTACATCAGTACACCCGATGTGGAGCTTCTGTCCATATCGCTATGCCCCTTTTATCTGCCCCACGAATTCCCCCAACTTTTCATAATGACTGTGTACATTCACCCAAGAGCGGATGCTGACTCCGCCTCCAGCACCGTCTTTGATGTGGTCCAGAGGTTGCAGTTGATTTCCCCAGAGGCTCCAAACTTTATCCTTGGGGATTTTAACCATGTTTCTTTAAAGAAAACACTTAAAAACTTTTATCAGTATGTCTCCTGCCCAACCAGGTGAAAAAAGACATTGGACCTGTGCTATGGATCCATTGAGAGGGCCTATAAATCACTTCCCCTTCCTCCTTTAGGATCCTCAGATCACAGCTGTGTGCATTTGCTGCCCACATATAAAACTGCTCTCAGAAGAGACAAGGCGAAGACCAGAGACATAGACGTGTGGACAGAGGATTCAGTGCACTGCCTCCAGGAATGCTTTAACTGTACGGACTGGGAGGTGTTCACACTGGCCTGCAGGGATGATTTGGACTCTTTGGTGGACGTCACATGCTCATACATGGCTTTCTGTAGAGACATGATCGTTCCACGTAAACGTGTCAAAATATATCCCAACAACAAGCCATGGGTTACAAAATCAGTTAAATCCTGCTTACAGAGGAAAGCAATTGCCTTTAAAAGGGGTCTGTTTCTGAGCTACAGGTTACCACAAAAGAGCTGAAGGCTTAAATTTTAAGAGCAAAACAGAATTATAAATCAGAGTTGGAAAGCAAGATGGCAACAAAGAAGCTTGGTTCAGCCTGGGCCAGTATGAAAACTATTGCAGGCCTTCAGAGCACAGAGCGCAGTAATCGTGTGTTTTTAGATGGTTTTCATTCAGACTCAGAGCTGGCTAATGCTCTTAATTGTTTTTATGGTCGTTTTGATTCCTTTGATTTTAGCACAGAAACCCAAGATTTGAAACAAAAACTTAAAGACAATCAGCACTTTAATATTGAGGTGCAGGATATTAAAAGGGTGTTCTGTGCTGTAAAAGTGAACAAAAGTCAGGGCCCTGATAATATATTTGGGCGATTGGTAAAGTCCTGTGCACATGAATTGAGTCCTGTATTTCACTACATTTTCAATAAGTTCTTACAGACACAACATGTGCCTAAGATCTGGAAAGATGCCGTGGTTGTTCCCGTTCCAAAATCCAGCTGTCCTAAAATGGTTAATGACTTTAGACCAGTTGCTTTGACTTCAATTTTAATGAAAATTTTTGAAAAACTGGTCAGATTTGAGGTCCTAAAGCAGACTGAGCATGCATTGGATCCTCTGCAGTTTGCCTATAGGCCTCACAGAGGAGTGGAGGATGCCACTGTCACTCTGTTTAACATGCTTTTTAAACATCCGGATTTTAATGGGACACACGCCAGGCTTTTATTTGTGGACTTTTCTTCCGCCTTTAATACAATCCAACCTCATATTTTAATTGAAAGGCTCCTGCAACAATTTGATTTGAGTAATAATCTGGTGGGTTGGATTCTGGATTTTTTAACCAAAAGGACACAGAGAGTAAGGGTCAATGGTACATTGTCTGACCAAAAGTGTTCTTCTACTGGCTCTCCTCAGGGGTGTGTGTTGTCACCACTACTCTTCATCCTGTACACAAACACGTGTCGGAGCAGACATGACAACAGACACATTATAAAATATGCTGATGATTCAGTTGTTGTCAGTCTCCTCCAGGATGGTGAGAGTGGCCACGGCCCAGTAGTTGATGATTTTGTTCACTGGTGTGAGGATTCCTACCTGCAGCTGAATATGACAAAAACAAAAGATATGATTATTGACTTTAGGAGGAAAACTCCCAGGCACGAAGTCACTGTACTAAAAGGCCAGACCACTGAATGTGTACAATCCTACAAATATCTTGGGACGATTATTGATAGAAATTTAAACTTTGAAGAGAACTGTGAAAGGGTGTGCAAAAAGGGTCAGCAACATTTGTATTGTTTAAGGAAACTTGCACGCTTCCAAATTGACCGAACCATAATGATAATGTTTTATCGGGCTTTTATTGAATCTGTTTTATCCTTTTCTTTAGTGTCATGGTTTGGTCAGATAAAACTGAAACAGAGGAAATCCTTGGATCAGGTAGTTAGGTGGTCCAGTCGTTTGCTTGGTGAGTCACAGCTGAGCCTGACATCCTTGTACACCAGACAGGTACAGAGGATTGCTACATCCATTTTAAATGATGACTCCCACCCTTTGCACTGCCACTTTCAGCTTCTTCCCTCCAGACGAAGGTTTGCTGTCCCAAAAAGTAAAACCCAGCGCTACAAAAACAGCTTTGTTCCTGCTGCTGTCTAAAGAATTGAACTAGTTGTAACGATATATTGCACATAATTTAGTTACCTATTTATTAATTTTCATTTTATATTTACCTATTTTTGTAGGTTTTTTTTAATTTGGGTTCTAAATCTTTTATTGGGTTTTAAACTTTTGAGTTTTTAACCTCTTTGACTAGTCTTTCACTTTTTAATATGACCCTTCACTCTTATCTCTTTGTTTTTTGTTTTTTTTTCCTCTTATCTCTTTGTCTTATGTCCTGATTGATGGAGCCTTGAGTATTTTTATCATGTTTATAGTCAGCTTCATGTCTGCCTGTGTTTTGTGTTTATGTCGAATGTAATTGTGGTTTGTAAATATGGATATCACCTGACTGCAAAACAAATCTACCTACGGGTACAAATAAAGTAACCTGAACCTGAACGTCACGTGTGGTAATGTATCGTCACTTCCTGTATTGCTGTCTGTCCGTGTGGTTTGCTCTCCTCACTCTCCTGAGGATTTGGCTTTTAATTGTTTTTATTGTATTTTAACCACTTTTTTCTATCTACCGTTAGCTCTCACTTCTGTTTATCAAACCTCTCGCACCTGTGTGTGCACTCAGTGTCACCTAATCACCCTCTTTAGCCTTCTGTTCACCTTTCATTGGTGTTTTTGTTAGCTTTGGGTTAGCCACTAGCTATGGCTACTAGCTCTCCTTCCTCTCCTCCTCTGGTGTGCTCTCTCTGTCAGATGTTTAGCTACACCTCTGCCTCTTTTAGTGATAATGGTAAATGTAATAAATGTTGTCTTTTTGAGGCGCTCGAGGTGAGGTTGTCTGATTTGGAATCCCGGCTCCGCTGCATTGAAACACCGTCTGTGCCAGTTACTCTCGACATGACATCCCCTAGCTGCAGCGGAGCTCGCTAGCATAGGGCGACCCGTTAGCGGTCCTCCGGTCCTCCTCAGCAGCGAGGAGACTGGGTTGGTGATGGTGAGAAGGAAGTCTAGTCGCAAAGCCCTAGTTCACCACCAACCTGTTCACGTTTCTAATCGTTTTTCCCCGCTCAGCAACACACCCGCTGAAGGAAAAACTCTGATCATTGGCAACTCTGTAGTCAGAAACGTGAACCTAGAGACTCCAGCGGCCATAGTCAAATGCATTCCTGGGGCCAGAGCAGGCAACATCGAGTCAAATTTGAAAATGCTGGCTAAAAGTAACTGTAAATACTCCACAATTGTTATCCACGCCGGCATTAATGACATCGGTCTCCGGCAGTCGGGAGTCACAAAACTTAATGTAGAATCGGTGTGTGACTTTGCCAAAACAATGTCGGACTCTGTAGTATTCTCTGGGACCCACCCCAATCTGACCAGTGATGACATGTTTAGCCACGCATCATCCTTCAACCGCTGGCTGTCTGTGTGGTGTCCTGCAAACAATGTGGGCTACACAGACAATTGGAGCTCATTTTGGGGAAAACCTGGTCTTTTGAGACGAGACAGCGTCCATCCCACTTTGGATGGTGCATCTCATTTATCTAACAATCTGTCATCTTTTTTATCCAAATTTCCAAAATCTTGACAACTCAGAGTTGGGACCAGGAAGCAGAGTCGCAGTCTTACACGCCTCTCTGCAGCTCCTCTTCATCCACCACCCCTCAACTTAGCCCCTGTCTTCCCCATCAGAAAATCATTGTCTGCTCCCTCCAAAGTAAATAAAAATATAATATATAAGCATCCCAAATTGATTAAACAAAAAGTTGGTAAAACTCAAATTAAACATGAAGCCTCTAAATTGAATGACTTGGCCTCTGTTCCTCCTCATAATTTAAAAATTAAATGTGGTTTGTTAAATATTAGGTCTCTAACTCCCAAGTCTCTGCTAGTCCATGATCTGTTAATTGATCATCACATTGATTTAATATCCCTTACAGAGACTTGGTTCGGACAAGAGGATTATGTTGGTTTAAATGAATCAACTCCCTCTGTTTATTTAAACTGTCAAAATCCCAGAAGTTCTAGTCGTGGAGGAGGAGTAGCAACAATTTACCATTCCAAATTACTAGTTAATGTAAAGCAAAAAACCTGTTATAATTCCTTTGAGGGCCTGGTCCTCAGTATTGGGTACTTTAGCAATTTTAGGCTAAACCCAATTTTATTTGCCATAGTTTATTGTCCTCCATCAACCTACTCAGAATTTTTATCCGAATTTGCTTAATTCTTATCTGAATTAGTGCTGAAATCAGATAGAATAATTATAGTAGGGGACTTTAATATACATGTAGATGTAGATAGTGACTGCCTTAATGTGGCATTTAATTCAATATTAGACTTGATTGGGTTTTCTCAGAAAGTAGGAAATTCTACTCATTATCTCCACCACACATTGGACCTTGTTCTGACATATGGCATAGAAATAGAAAATCTGGTAGTGTCTCCTCATAACCCTGTACTGTCAGACCATTGTCTATTAACCTTTGATTTTACTATTTCTGACTATTTGGCTCCTAAAGAAAAATATTATTACAGTAGATGCCTCTCAGATGATGTTGTTTCCAAATTTATGCAGATTATTTCCTCTATGCCATGTGTCAACACAACGGAAATAAGCTATGGACAACTTGCTCCTTTTGTAATTGATAGCATGGTAGATAGTGTTACAGCTTCTCTGCATCAGACTCTAGACTTGGTGGCCCCCTTAAAAAAGAAAAAAGTCTAATCAGGGATTTCTAACTCCTTGGTTCAGCACAGAAACTCGTAGCTTAAAACAGAAGACTCGTCAATTAGAAAGAAAATGGTGCTCCACTAATTTAGATGAAATCTATTTAACTTGGAGAAATCATCTTTTAATTTATAAAAAATCTCTTAGAAAAGCTAGAACAAGTTATTATTCTACATTAATAGAAGAGAACAAGAATAATCCCAGGTTTCTTTTCAGCACTGTAGCCAGGTTGACAAAGAGTCAGGACTCTGTCAATCCTAGCATTCCCTTAGATCTTACCAGTCAGGACTTTATGATTCGTCGGACTCCGTCGGTCTATGATGACCATGGAAGAGAATCCTAAACGTCTACTCTGCTGGAACAGCACCGCCTGTGGCTGAACAGGCCGATGCGCGAATGGCAGTCCCTGTCACACAGGTCGCACTTGTGGGTGGTCTCCGTGTTGCTGGGTCTGTGGCAGTTCTTCCTGAGGGTCCTTTTTTCATCTGCTGCAGCAGTCAGTCTCTCTTCACCCGCCTTGAGCTGTCTGGTCAGGGTGCCTCTCCATTAGGAGCGGTCCGTTGCAAGGTCCTCCCAGCGCTCTGTGTTGATCTCCAGGGCCTTCATGTGTCTCTTGCAGACATCTCTAAAGCGCAGCTGTGGGCAGCCAACGTCTCTCCTGCCAGTTGCCAGTTCTCCGTAGAGGACGTCTTTGGGGATTCTGCCATCCTCCATACGGTGAACGTGGCCTAGCCAGCGGAGCCTGCGCTGCCTGAGTAGAGTGAACATGGAGGGAGGGCCGGCGCGGGACAGAACTTCTGTGTTGGGCACTTTGTCCTGCCAGGATATGTCCAGGATGTGGCGAATGCAGCACAAGTGGAAGGAGTTCAGTCTCTTTTCCTGCCGGACGTATGTTGTCCACGTCTCACTCCCATAGAGCAGTGTGCTGATGATGCAGGCGTTGTACACTGCCATCTTCATCTTGACAGAGAGTTTAGAATTCTCCCACACTCATGTGGTGAGGTGAGCGAGTGTGAAGGCTGATTTTCCAATCCTCTTGTTGATCTCTGTATCAAGGGAGAGGTTGTTGCTGATCGTGGACCCTAGGTACGTGAACTGATTCATGACCTCCAGCTCGTAGTCGTCGATGGTGATGGTTGGTGGTGCTTCTGTGCCTTGCGCCAAGACGTTAGTCTTCTTCAGGCTGATCGTAAGCCCGAAGTCCTTGCATGCCTGGGAGAAGCGGTCCATCAGGGTCTGAAGCTCCTGCTGTGTGTGGGTTGCAACTGCAGCATCGTCTGCGAACAGCATGTCTCTGATTAGAGCCTTGCGTACTTTGGTTCTGGCTTTCAGGCGGGCGAGGTTGAAAAGCCTGCCGTCAGTTCTTGTGTGCATGTAGATTCCGTCTGTCGCTGTGCTGAAGGCATGCCTCAGGAGCATAGCAAAGAAAATCCCAAAGAGGGTTGGCGCAAGTACACAGCCCTGTTTCACTCCGCTGCGTATGTTGAATGGCTCTGAGACGTTGCCATCATGCTGCACTATCCCCTGCATGTTGGTGTGAAACGATTCGATGAGGCTTTGCAACTTTGGTGGGCATCCTATCTTTGGCAGGATCTTGAAAAGGCCATCTCTGCTGACCAGATCGAATGCTTTGGTGAGGTCAATGAAGGTGACGTACAGGGGCATGTTCTGTTCTCTGCATTTCTCCTGGAGTTGGCAGATGGAGAATATCATGTCTACCATCGATCGCTCAGCGCGGAAGCCACACTGAGACTCGGGGTAGACACGTTCGGCAAGCTTCTGTAGACGAACGAGAACAACTCGTGCGTAGACTTTGCCAACAACGCTGAGGAGGGAGGTGCCCCTGTAGTTGTTGCAGTCGCTTCTCTCCCCTTTGTTTTTGTAGAGGGTGATGATCTTGGCATCCCTCATGTCCTGTGGTACGGCACCTTCCTTCCAACACTGGCAGAGGACGTCATGCAATGGCAGCAGTAGGGCGGTCTTGCAGTGCTTGATCAGGTCAGGGGGTATGCCGTCGTTGCCGGGTGCCTTGCCAGCGGCCAAGCTATCAATGGCCTTGCTGAGTTCGTCGATGGTTGGCTTGGCGTCAAGTTCGTCCATGGATGGCAGGCAGTCGATGGCATCAAGGGCTGACGGTGTCACGGTGTTCTGTCTTGAGTAGAGGTCGGAGTAGTGTTCCACCCATCTCTCCATCTGCTTGTTCTTTTCTGTGATCATCTCCCCAGTGGAGGATTTGAGGGGGGCCGTCTTGCTCTGAGCCGGACCAAGTGCTTTCTTGATGCCATCGTACATACCACGGATATTTTCTGTTATGGCAGCGGTTTGAATGTCTTGGCTGAGCTGAGTCCAGTACTTGTTGGCACAGCGCCGAGCAGTCTGCTGAACTTTGCTTCTCACAGCCCTGAGAATCTGGAGATTCTTCTCGTTTGGGTACTTCTTGTACTCAGCAAGTGCTGAGCGCTTGGCTTCAATTACGGGGGTCATCTCGGTCAACTTGACATCAAACCAGTCCTGTGACTTCGAGGTCTTTCTCCCAAAGGTAGCTAAGGCTATGCGGTGGATGGTGTTTCGCAGCTCTTCCCACTTCTGCTTTGCAGATTCTCCTTCTTGTGGTACACCAAGTTCCTTCTCAAAGGTGGAGGCAAACTGCTCAACAAGTTCTGGTTAAGCCATCTTGCTGGTGTCAATCCGTGCCTTTCCAGGCTGTCTAGCACGATGGAATTTCTTCAGCTGCAGCTTGACCTTGCAACACACCAATGAATGGTGTGTGTCGCAATCTGCACTCTGGAATGAACGGGTGATTAGCACGTTCTTCAGTGAGGTGCGCCTGGTCAGGATCAAGTCCAGCTGGTGCCAGTGCTTTGAGCGCGGATGTTGCCAGGAAACCTTGTGTTGGGGCTTGGTCTTGAAGAACGAGTTTGTGATGCACAGATCGTGATATGTGCAGAACTCGAGCAGCCGCTGTCCGTTGTCGTTCATTCTGCCCACGCCAAAAGGTCCAAGACAGGAGGGCCAGGAGTCGTGGTCAGCACCCACTCTGGCATTGAAGTCTCCAAGGAGAATGAGTTGTTCAGAGTTGGGGATGATCCTGACAGTTGTTGCGAGATTCTCGTAGAACTCGTCTTTTGCCTCTGGTGTGGCTGTCAGTGTTGGGGCATACACACTGATGAGGGTGACTGGGCCTTGAGTGGTGTTCAGGCGGAGGGTGAGGACTCAAGCAGAGCCAGTGCTGCCCGGTTCCACCATCTTCAGCAAGGTGTTTTTCACTGCGAAGCCCACTCCGTGTTCCCTGTGTTCGTCACTGCCCTTTCCCTGCCAGTAGAACGTGTAGTCCTTCTCTCTCAATTCAATTCAATTCAATTCAATTCAACTTTATTTATATAGCGCCATTTCACAACAACAGTCATCTCATAGCACTATCAACTGTAGGGAGGACCCCCACAGTTGCAGAAAGACCCCAGCAATCAGGCGATCCCCTGTGAGCAAGCACTTGGCGACGGTGGAGAGGAAAAACTCCCTTTTAACAGGAAGAAACCTCCAGCAGAACCAGGCTCAGGGAGGGGCAGTCATCTGCTGCGACTGGCTGGGGGGTGAGGGGATAGAGAAGAAGAAAAGAACAGACATGTAGAGAGCAAACAGCACGATGGGGACTCAATCTATGGGAGAGAACAAACAAATGTTAATGACCAGAAAAAAAAAATATTTCATAGAGAGTGAGGAAAGGAGTGAGGCCCAGTGCATTACTGGAGGTCCCCCGGCTGACTAAACCTATTAGCAGCATAACTAAGGGAGGGTTCAGAAAACACATGATCCCTCCCTAATTGTAGGCTATATCAAAAAGGTAGGTTTTAGCCCTATTCTTAAAAACAGAGATCGAGTCTGACTCCCGAATCCAGATTGGCAGCTGATTCCACAGGAGAGGAGCTTGATAACTGAAGGCTCTGCCTCCCATTGTACTTTTGGAGATTCTAGGTATTACAAGTAAACCTGCATTTTGGGAGCGTAGTGCTCTGTTAGGATGATACGGTAGTATCAGATCTTTTAAATAAAAAGGAGCCTGATTGTTTAGAGCTTTGTAAGTAAGAAGAAGGATTTTAAACTTAATTCTAAACTCTATGGGAAGCCAATGAAGGGAGGCCAGAACCGGAGAGATATGATCTCTCTTTCTAGTACCTGTTAAAACTCTTGCTGCAGCATTTTGGATCAGCTGAAGACTTTTTAAAGATGTTTTAGGACAACCTGATAATAAAGAATTACAATAATCTAATCTCGAGCTAACAAAAGCGTGGATCAGCTTCTCAGCATCACTCTGAGACAAGATGCTCCTAATCTTGGCAATATTACGCAAATGATAGAAGGCAGTCTTAGAAACAAATTTAATATGTGAATTGAAGGACAAATCCTGATCAAAAATAACTCCAAGGTTCCTCACAGAGCTATTAAGAGAAAGAGTAACTGCATCCAAACTGAAAGTTTGATTTGGAAAGGAATTTCTAAGGTTTTTTGGACCAACAAGAATGACTTCAGTCTTATCTGAATTTAATAGCAGGAAATTACAAGTCATCCAAACTTTGATTTCCTTAAGACAGGCTTCTAACTTGGCTAATTGATTAGTATCATCTGGCTTCATTGACAGGTATAATTGTGTGTCATCTGCATAACAGTGAAAATGTATACAGTGCTTTCTAATAATGTTGCCTAATGGAAGCATATATAAACTAAAAAGAGTAGGGCCAAGCACAGATCCCTGTGGAACTCCATGACTAAGCTTTGAGCTGAGAGAAAACTCATCATTTACATGAACAAACTGGAACCTATCAGATAAATAAGATCTAAACCACTGCAACGAAGTTCCATTAAGTCCAACATAGTGTTCTAATCTATCAAGTAGAATATTATGATCAATAGTATCAAAAGCTGCACTAAGATCTAAAAGGACAAGTACAGAAACTAGTCCATTATCAGATGCAATGAGGAGGTCGTTAGTGACCTTCGCTAAGGCTGTTTCAGTGCTATGATGGATTCTAAACCCAGATTGAAACTCCTCAAATAAACCATTTCCCTGCAGGTGGTCAAATAATTGCATAGCAACAACTCTTTCTAAGATTTTTGAAATGAAAGGGAGATTAGAGATTGGTCTATAGTTAGCTAAAGCTCCTGGATCTAGCGTTGGCTTTTTGAGTAAGGGTTTAATTACAGCCGTTTTAAAAGCCTGCGGTACATGGCCTAAAGTTAATGAAGAATTGATTATATGAAGAATAAAGCTACCAATAAGTGGGAAGACTTCTTTAAATAACCTGGTAGGAATAGGGTCTAAAAGACAAGTTGAAGGTTTGGATGAGGAAACTATTTTGTCTAACTCACAAAGGTCGATTGGAGTAAACTCATCAAGACAGACATCAATAGAAGGAGTTGTAGTAGTTACAGTATTTAAGTTAACTGTGGGAAGAATCTGATTGATTTTATCTCTGATGGATGAAATTTTATTATTGAAAAAGTTCATAAAGTCCTGACTAGTAAGCTCTAAGGGGATGCTAGGATTGACAGAGTCCTGACTCTTTATCAACCTGGCTACAGTACTGAAAAGAAACCTGGGATTATTCTTGTTCTCTTCTATTAATGCAGAGTAATAACTCGTTCTAGCTTTTCTAAGAGATTTTTTATAAATTAAAAGATGATTTCTCCAAGCTAAATAGATTTCATCTAAATTAGTAGAGCGCCATTTTCTTTCTAATTGACGAGTCTTCTGTTTTAAGCTACGAGTTTCTGTGTTGAACCAAGGAGTTAAAAATCTCTGATTAGACTTTTTCTTTTGTAAGGGGGCCACCAAGTCTAGAGCCTGATGCAGAGAAGCTGAAACACTATCCACCATGTTATCAATTACAGAAGGAGCAAGCTGTCTATAGCTTATTTCCGTTGTGTTGACACATGGCATAGAGGAAACAATCTGCATAAATTTGGAAACAGCATCATCTGAGAGGCATCTACTGTGATAATATTTTTCTTTAGGAGCCAAATAGTCAGAAATAGTAAAATCAAAGGTTAACAGACAATGGTCTGACAGTACAGGGTTATGAGGAGACACTACCAGATTTTCTATTTCTATGCCATATGTCAGAACAAGGTCCAATGTATGGTGGAGGTAATGAGTAGAATTTCCTACTTTCTGAGAAAACCCAATCGAGTCTAATATTGAATTAAAAGCCACATTAAGGCAGTCACTATCTACATCCACATGTATATTAAAGTCCCCTACTATAATTATTCTATCAGATTTCAACACTAAATCAGCTAAGAAATCAGCAAATTCGGATAAAAATTCTGAATAGGTTGATGGGGGACGATAAACTATGGCAAATAAAATTGGGTTTAACCTGGAATTGCTAAAGTGCCCAATACTGAGGACCAGGCCCTCAAAGGAATTATAACATGTTTTTTGCTTTACATTAACTAGTAATTTGGAATGGTAAATTGATGCTACTCCTCCTCCACGACCAGAACTTCTGGGATTTTGACAGTTTAAATAACCAGAGGGAGTTGATTCATTTAAACCAACATAATCCTCTTGCCCTAACCAAGTCTCTGTAAGGGAAATTAAATCAATCTGATGATCAATTAACAGATCATGGACTAACAGAGACTTGGGAGTTAGAGACCTAATATTTAATAAACCACATTTAATTTTTAAATTATGAGGAGGAACAGAGGCCAAATCATTCAATTTAGAGGCTTTATGTTTAATTTGAGTTTTACCAATATTTTGCTTTATCACTTTGGGATGCTTATACATTATATTTTTATTTACTTTGGAGGGAGCAGACAACGATTCTCTGATGGGGAATACAGGGGCTAAGTTGAGGGGTGGCGGATGAAGAGGAGCTGCAGAGAGGCGTGTAAGACTGCGACTCTGCTTCCTGGTCCCAACTCTGAGTAGTCATGGTTTTGGAAATTTGGATAAAAAAGATGCCAGATTGTTAGATAAATGAGAAGCACCATCCAAAGTGGGATGAATGCTGTCTCGTCTCATAAGACCAGGTTTTCCCCAAAAAGAGCTCCAATTGTCAATGTAGCCCACGTCATTTTTAGGACACCACACAGACAGCCAGCGGTTCAAGGATGACGAGCGGCTAAACATGTCATCACTGGTCAGATTGGGGAGGGGCCCAGAGAATACTACAGTGGCAGACATCGTTTTGGCAAAGTCACACACCGATTCTACATTAAGTTTCGTGACTTCCGACTGCCGGAGACGGATGTCATTAATGCCGGCGTGAATAACAATTGTGGAATATTTACAGTTACTTTTAGCCAGCATTTTCAAATTTGACTCGATGTCGCCTGCTCTGGCCCCAGGAATGCATGTGACTATGGCCGCTGGAGTCTCTAGGTTCACGTTTCTGACTACAGAGTCGCCAATGATCAGAGTTTTTTCCTCAGCGGGTGTGTCGCTGAGCGGGGAAAAACGATTAGAAACGTGAACAGGTTGGTGGTGAACCGGGGCTTTGCGACTAGGCTTCCTTCTCACCGTCACCCACCCAGTCTCCTCGCTGCAGAGGAGAGCCGGGGAACCGGTGACAGGGGGACCTAAGCTAGCTAGCTCCGCTGCAGCTAAGGGGCGTCCGTCGAGATTAACTGGCGCAGACGGTGTTTCAATGCAGCGGAGCCGGGATTCCAAATCAGACAACCTCGCCTCGAGCGCCTCAAAAAGACAACATTTGTTACATTTACCGTTATGGGGCTGCCCATGCCGCAGGCATGGGCAGCCCCTCACAGTACCAGTAAATATACAGGGAACAGACATCGAGATGGTGACATCCTATAAGTACCTGGGTATTCATCTGAACAATAAACTAGACTGGTCACACAATACTGATGCACTCTACAAGAAGGGACAGCGCAGGCTGTTCCTGCTGAGGAGACTCAGGTCTTTTGGTGTACAAGGGGCGCTGCTGAAGTCATTCTATGACACGGTGGTGGCATCAGCCATCACTTTTGGAGTGGTCTGCTGGGGCAGTGGCATTACTGCAGCCGATAGGAAGAGACTGAACAAACTGATTAAGAAAGCTAGCTCTGTCCTGGGGCAGCGCCTTGATCCGATGGAGGAGATAGGAGAGAGAAGGACGGTGGCTAAACTGTCATCTCTGCTGGAGTCCGAGTTCCACCCTATGCAGGACATACTGAATGCACTGAGGAGCTCATTTAGCAGCAGACTACATCATCCCAGGTACACAACCGAGAGGTTTCGTAGGTCCTTCCTACCAACGGCTGTCAGACTGTACAACCTAAGCAGGGCTGCTCGCAGAGATAGCAAAAAGACGTAACAAACTAATAGTTTTTTGAATGCAAAAGATGCAATAGACTTACACAATGGTCCTCTCCGGCATACAACTAGGAACATACCGGTCGCTATGGAGGGTGAGAATATGTATGGGCACATAATCATACCATGTAGGATAACTAAGTAGACGGTTATGCTGTTTCATTCCATCTAGCAACAATGCTCTGCACTGTGTGTGTTTATATATTTGCATATTTATTCCATCTAGCTACAATGCTCCGTACTGTGGGTGTTTATATATTTATATATCTACATATTATTCCATCTAGCTACATTGCTCCGCACTGTGTGTGTTTATATACTTGCATATTTATTCCACCTAGCTGCAATGCTCCGTACTGTGGGTGTTTATATATTTACATATTTATTCCATCTAGCTACAATGCTCTGCACTGTGTTCATATATTCATATATTTATTCCATCCAGCTACAATGCTCTGCACTGTGTGTCTGTGTGTGTGTGTATATATATATATTTTATAGTAATACGTACATATGTTTATTAGCTGCTCTTGCTTGCTTGTTTTTTTTTCTTGCCTTCTGATTGTTGCTCTGAGTGTTGCTATCCCTGTGCTGTTGCAATCCTGGAATTTCCCCGTTGTGGGACTAATAAAGGCTTATCTTATCTTATCTTATCTTATCACTAAAAGAGGCAGAGGTGTAGCTAAACATCTGACAGAGAGAGCACACCAGAGGAGGAGAGGAAAGAGAGCTAGTAGCCATAGCTAGTGGCTCGAGAGCTGGAGAGCAAACCACACAGGCAGACAGCAAAACAGGAAGTGACGAGTGTGCCTGCGTCACAGTGTGCCTGCGTCAGCCAACCGTGTTTCCTGGAGAGTGGCGATATCCAGTCCCAGTCTCTTCAGCTTATTATTGATGATGGCAGTCTTCCTGGTGTCATTGATGTCCTTGAGGTTAGCAGCGAGTCCTGTCATCATAGTGCGGACGTTCCAAGTTCCCAGTTTTAGAGTTAGTCTCTTTTGTTTTATTGTCTTGCCTGGTGCGAAGGTTCTCAGCCTGCTGTTCAGATTTCTCCTCATCCCCATGCACCCAATGAGCAAAGCAAGCTGTGGCGGGACAACACATTATTGGCTGGGGGCTGCCCAGCTTGAGGCGGGCGGTAGCTGTCCAGTGAGATCCTTTGATCCCTCCCACCGTCGGGAACAACCCCTGGCGCCGCGCTCTACGCCAATTGAGCGGTGGCTTATAACCGGTAACTGTCATTCCCCGTGTTTTGTCTATGCCAAAGGCGAAGCTGGAGTGTCCTCTCCAGTGATCCGGTGTTCTACCTTCCAGCGTTGTGCATTGGTAGGATTCAAGCCTGGGCAGGAAGATATGGAGGACAAGATGTTGCCCATGCAGCATGTCCCCCCTCTCCACGTCACTGATGAATCCAAAGGAACAGCAGGGCTGCTACAGTTTGGCACCAGCACCGTTGCAGGAGCTGCCAGAACGATGTTGAGCACAACATAGAACTGCCTTAGGGGCTCCGACTCCGGATTTTTCCTCAGGGTTGACTCCCGAAGCCTTTCCCGTGACCGGGTATGCCGCAAGGCAGCGGAGGTTTGAAAATAGGGTTTACCTTCCCCTAGATGGGCTACCTTCCCAGGTTGATGAGCCACCATCTACCCCAAGCATCTGGTTTTAAGGCACCAGAGATCCGCCCTCGCCCCTTCTCCTATTAGTAAAAGCAGTTCCACCGGGCTTAGAGACTAAACCACACGGGCAGGCTAGGAGTTGGACTTAGTTGTCAGAGGCTTTTCGAGACGCACACCATAAGGAGCGTTTTATGAGCACTTGGAGCTTAACCCCAGTGCCGCTCCTGGCTATTTTTTTTTTTTTTTTTGTTACTTATTTGTACCCTTAGGTAGACTTGGTTTGCAGTTTGGTGACAAGCCACCGGCTGCTGGTCGCTGCGTGCGCGAGCGCCCTAAACCTACATGTTTTTGGTATGCGGGAGGAAACCGGAGAAATCATGACAACCTAGACAACCTAGACAACCATGACAATCATGACAACCTTGGAGGACTTTATGAACTTTTTCAATAATAAAATTTCATCCATCAGAGATAAAATCAATCAGATTCTTCCCACAGTTAACTTAAATACAGTAACTACTACAACTCCTTCAACCGATATCTGTCTTGATGAGTTTACTCCAACTGACCTTTTAGAGTTAGACAAAATAGTTTCCTCATCCAAGCCTTCAACTTGTCTTTTAGACCTTATTCCTACCAGGTTATTTAAAGAAGTCTTCCCACTTATTGGTAGCTTTATTCTTCATATAATCAATTCTTCATTAACTTTAGGCCATGCACCGCAGGCTTCCCTCCCTTAGTTATCCTGCTAATAGGTTTAGTCAGCCGGGGGACCTCCAATAATGAACTGGACCTCACTCCTTTCTTCACTCTCAATGAAATATTTTTTTTTTTCTGGTCATTAACATCTGTTTGTTCTCTCCCATAGATTGAGTCCCCATCGTGCTGTTTGCTCTCTACGTGTCTGTTATTTTCATCTTCTCTGCCCCCTCACACCCCAGCCAGTCGCAGCAGATTACTGCCCCTCCCTGAGCCTGGTTCTGCTGGGGGGTTCTTCCTGTTAAAAGGGAGTTTTTCCTCTCCACCATCGCCAAGTGCTTGCTCACAGGGGATTGCCTGATTGCTGGGGTCTTTCTGCAACTGTGGGGGTTCCCCCTACAGTTGAAAGTGCTATGAGATGACTGTTGTTGTTAAATGGCACTATATAAATAAAGTTGAATTGAACTGAATTGAATTGAATAGATAGGGTGAGGAGCTCAGTCATCTGGGAGAGGCTCAGAGTTGAACCGCTGCTCCTCCACATTGAAAGGAGTCAGTTGAGCTGGTTTGGGCATCTGATTAGGATGCCTCCCACTTGAGGTGTTTTGGGTACGTCCCACTGGTAGGAGACCCCGGGGCAGACCCAGGACTCGGTGGAGAGACTATGTCTCCCAGCTGGTCTGGGAACGCCTTGGTATCCTCTCTGAAGAGCTGGAGCAGGTGGCTGGGGAGAGGGAAGTCTGGGCTTCTCTGCTTGAACTGCTGCCTCCGCGACCCAGACCTCCGGAAAAGCGGAAGAAGATGGATGGATGGATGGATGGTGTCGCAACAAATGAAAAAGCCAGACTCTTCTGAAAAAATGTTACATGGCGCAGTCAGTGTGCAATGTAGTGTCATGTAGGTGTCATGTATCAAAATGCTAATATTTTCATTCATACTGGTTATTACCCTTATTAAACATTTACAATAGCCTACAAAAGGTGTTTTTTTTTTTTTGAGTTAAAATTTGGAAAGACAATACAGTGATCCAAGATGGCCACCTACATAGTGAAGGTCCCTCTTCCTTTGTATAAAA
Organism: Pholidichthys leucotaenia; assembly: GCA_020510985.1. NCBI lineage: Eukaryota > Metazoa > Chordata > Actinopteri > Cichliformes > Pholidichthyidae > Pholidichthys > Pholidichthys leucotaenia. Next base: position 27,513,628 of record CM035847.1, on the reverse strand, counting down.
AAGTAATCCTACAGTACAAAAAACATTTCTACTTCAAATTTTTATATTACAATGAATACGAAGTAATGATTTTATGATGCATTAAATCTGATAATTTAGATTACAGAAAAATATTACACGCTGCATCTTTAACTGAAAACAAAACTCTTCAGGCCAACGTTTAAATCTTCCTCATATTTGGGAAAAATAGGCCACTTTGAAATAAATAAACCATAACAAACCAGTTGTAGGCTATCACAAAAAGAGAAATTGTTTTTTAAAAAATACTTCATTTTAGGTTATGCTGTTGGCAGCGTGCACGTGAGGGCCCAGCCTTAGTGTGATTGGTGTTCGTAGCGGTGGGTTTTTATGGGAAAGAGCTGCTAACCCTGCCCCAACCCTTCTCACTTTCTCACCCGGGCTTGAGACAGGCAATGGAGATGCGAATCTTTAACACCTGTATGATCCCTGTCCTCCTTTATGGGTCCGAGACCTGGACCCTCTCCACCACAACCACCCACCATCTGGATACATTCCATCGGACCTGCCTCCATAACATTTCTGGCATCCGATGGTTCCACCATGCCACAAACGAGGAGGTCTACAGGAGGGCTGGCTGCCCTATCCCCATCTCCACCATCATCAGAAGAGAAAGGCTGTGGCTCCTTGGCCACATGTCAAGGCTGGAAGATGGGACTCCGGCCAAGCAGGCCCTCTCCGCCAGCTCTTGTCCGCCGCCACCCCCCCACTTCCCTGGGCTGGCATCACCCCCGAGGTCAGCCCAGACTGTCCTGAACGACCCAGGGATAAGACCTCTGGCTGAGCTCATTGCCCTAGCCCAAGATTGTCTTGCCTTCAGACGACTGGCTGCAGCGGTCACTTAAGTGGCCAGGCGAGGATTAAGTTACGTTAGGTTATGCAGTCATTTGAGGGTGATGTCTTTCTTTCTTTTAATCTTCAGCCATGAACAGCAATCAACCTGCATGAAGATAAAACAGAACCAACTGTACTGACTATTAGCATTTAGCCACTCACGGGGTGATGGAGGGAGACCTGTTTTTTGATGCGCTTCCAAAAAAACTCCAGCATCACATTTACCTTTGGGTGATGTTCCCATTTATTCAGCTGGACCACAATTTGAAATCAAGAAATGTAACTGGGCCACACATGTTCAGCGATTTGTTGAATATGACAAATTTCAAGACTACACGGATCAATATTTCGAAAAATATGCACTTTTTATTCATTGTCTTGGTTTTAAATGTGCGCTTGGCACATGACAAAGGCACATGCATAAAAACACCATAACAGTGTTGGGGTTGAGCAGAACTTGAAGTAGTAGAAATATTTTTCCTCTTCAACAACAATTAAATAAATACAGTGAAAAAAATAAAATTCTTTAAATAACCATTTTGGTGACATCTTACCAGGCATATCTCAAAGTGCATGAAAACTCAATTTGCATTGTTAGTAGCATGAACATTTGTTTCCCTTTGGAAAAAAAATAAAGTGGTGTGAAAAAGTGTTTGCCCCCTTCCGGATTTCTCATTTTTTTGTATGTTTGTCACACTTAAATGTATCAGATCATCAAACAAATTTAAATATGAGACTAAGATAACACACGTAAACACAAAATGCAGTTTTGAATGAATGAATGAATCTTTATTTATTTCAGATAGTACAGGTTAAAAGAAACTGAATAATATAACAAAGGGGGAAAGAAAATCCAACAAGGTCAAATTAGATAATAACTCCTCTGATTATACACTTCAACATAAGTTATCCGAAATGGGTGATGGCTGAAGCCACAGCTTATATTGCCCACCCGTGTTCCATCCAAGAATTCAAAAGAAAAAAACAAAACAAGAGCGATTACAATTCAGAACGAAGCTAAGACAAAATGTGACAAAAAAACTAAGCTACAACACAACACAGGCTGGATATGAAAATCCTTATGTGATTTTACATGTCATCTTGTATATATGTTTGGAGTATTTCTTCCTTTAGTTTTTGTTTAAATTGTCCAAGCGTTGTACATGATTTTAATTCAGGTCCAAAATCGTTCCATAATCTGACTCCTTGCACTGAAACACAGTGTTGCTTGGTGGTAGTTCTCACTGAAGGTTTTTGAAATATACATGTTCCTCTGAAATGCTATTGTTTCTCCCTTATTTGGAACAACTTTTGGATATCTGTGGGCAGTGATAGATTCTTCACTTTAAACATTATTATTACAGTTTTAAAGTCAACCAGATCTTTCAACTTGAGAGCTTTTAATTTAAGAAAAAGTGGGTTTGTTGGTTCCCTGTAAGCTGTTTGTTTATTATTCTAATAGCTCTCTTTTGAAGCATAAAGAGTGGATATATGTTTGTTTTATATGTATTTCCCCATACTTCATTACAATATGTCATGTATGGGAGTATTAATGAATGATACAAGGTATATAGTGTGGGTTGATTCAGCAAATATTTCACTCTGTGTAGTATTGCAATTGATTTGGATATTTTACCTTTAATATAATTAATATGTGACTTCCAACACAGTTTATTATCAATTATTACTCCAAGAAATTTAGTTTCGGATACCCTTTCAATCTCTACACCATTTACACTGAGTTTAGATACTGAGTTGTTGTGATGGTTGTTAAAGACGATAAATTTTGTCATACTTAAATTGAGCGTTAATTTGTTTGAATCAAACCACAGTTTAAGCTTTCCTAATTCCTTTCCGAGTGTATCCAGAAGTTGTTCCAAATTGCTCCCACTGCATTATATATTAGTGTCATCGGCAAACAATATTAAATCAAAAATATCTTATTACAATAAACTGATAGATCATGCAAAGGGTAACAACAGTTCCCTATGGAGGCATTTAAATAACTTAACTAATAAAAAAAACGATCAGAAGGGGGTAAAGGAACTTAGAATCAATGGCAAGACCGTCAGTGACAAGGCTACTTTGGCAAATGAATTTAATTCACACTTTGTGGGCTCTGTGGAAGACTTAACAAAAATTTTTGTGCTGCCAAATGTGCTCAACAACACAAATTCCATACTCCCAACAGATACTTTTCACATCGATGAGGTAAATGAGAAGTTAATTGCTGGTATTGTTAAAACACTGTCAAACTCAAAAACTAGTGATATCTACAATATGAGCACCTCCTTTCTCAAAATGCACAGCAAAATATTAATCAAACCACTGACTCATCTCATTAATCTCTCCATTAGGTCTAGTACATTTCCATCTGGCTGGAAAAAAGCTGTCGTCATACCAGTTCATAAATCAGGCAGTAAAGACGATATATGCAATTACCGCCCAATCTCTATCTTACCAGTCCTATCTAAGGTTCTTGAAAAAGTTGTAGCTACACAGCTGATAGACTACTTACAAGACAGTCAACTTCTTCATCCACATCAATTTGGTTTTAGACCAGGATACTCAACAGAAACAGCAAATAGTTGCCTTATTGAAAACGTCAAACAGTCCTTGGACAGGGGTAATGTGGTAGGAGCTGTTTTTCTAGATCTCAAAAAGGCTTTCGATACTGTAAACCACAGTTTGCTTTTATCCAAAATGGTATCTTTTAACTTCTCCCCAAATACATTAGAATGGTTTGTATCTTATCTCCAGAATAGAGAACAGTGTGTAAAAGTTCACCAGGATAAATCCTCATTTTTAAACAACCGCATGGGTATCCCACAAGGGTCCATTCTTGGTCCTTTACTTTTCAGCATTTTTATTAATGACTTGCCGTTACACTGCTCAGCTGCAACATGCCAACTTTATGCAGATGATGCAGTTATTTACACAGCTGCCAAGACTCCAGCACAGGCTGCAGATGTACTGTCTACAAGTATGGTTGATGTCCAAGAGTGGCTCCTCAAGAACCATCTATTGCTGAACCTTCAGAAAACAGTCTCAATGTGCTTTTCAATCAAAAAATGTAACCTGCAACATTTTAAAGTTAATATACATGATCATGACATCAGTTTAGCTACAGAATTCAAATACCTTGGCATTGTACTAGATCCTCAACTCAAATTTAATCTTCATATAAAGAAAATTTCAAAAACAGTAAAAAAAAATCTGAACTGCTTTAAATTAATTAGATATTACATACCTTACGAAGCAGCTGCACTGTATATGCATTCTATGGTTTTTTCTCATATATCATACTGTTTGACAGTCTGGGCTCAAGCAGCCCCTGCCACAATAAGACATATAGGTTCATTATATAATCAAACCCTAAAAATCTTGGACAAAAAGCCCATTAGGTGGCATCACTGTAATGTTTTAAAAAAATACAACCTATTGAGTTTTGAGAGCTTCATTGACCTCTGTCTTCTGAAATTAACGTTCAAATGTTTCCATAAATCAGCACCCGAGCCACTTGCTGGTTTCGTCCAAAGACAGGACAGCAGCAGAGCCACCAGGAGTTCTGTTAACAATAACTGTAAAATATTCCACCGCAGAACCACATTTGGACAAACAGCTTTCTCTATAAAGGGCAGTCACATCTGGAACACAATGCCAAATGAAATTAAAATAATAACGGACTTTAAAACATTCACTAAAAATGTTAAAAACTGGCTGAAAAATAAACAAGAATGTACTCATGTATGAATTATTTGTCTGCAAAGTGAGAGTGAATGAAGGGAAGGAATAAATGTGTTTGTTTATAGTGAGTGACAGAGGGAGGAAGGCCTGAAATAGGCAAATGTGAGTTATGTTATATGTGTTAAATGTGAGTCAGGCTGTTATATTTGTGTATTTATAATATTTATGTTAAAGGTGAGTCAGGCTGTTATATTTGTGTATTTATAATATTTATAATATTTATAATTGTGTATTTATAATTCTTCTGCATTGATGTATGTGGTTATTGTGTATATTTTTATCTTGATTCTTTTTTCTAAAGCCCATCCAGGGACAAGAGTTGCAAATTAGCTAATAGCTATACACTCTATGTGCAACACATCAGATTGATTGTCTTTGATTAATTGTCTATGTTTATTGCACTGTCCCTGTCAAATAAACTAATCTACTACTACTATTAAGTCCATTTTTTCTGAAACTTTACATATATCATTTATATACATATTGAATAACAATGGCCCCAAAATTGAACCCTGTGGGACTCCACAAGTAACCTTCAGTAACTGTGAGTTTTTGTTACCAACACATACATACTGATATCTATTCTTTAAGTAACTACTTAACCAGGACAGTGCTACCCCTCTAATACCACAATTTTGTAGTTTCTTTAATAATAAATTATGATCCACTGTATCAAATGCTTTTTTAAGATCCAGGAATACCCCAACTGAATACTCTTCATTTTCAATGACAGTTGATATTTTTTCTATAAATTCCATTACAGCAAATGCAGTTGTCCTCTTGTGTCTGAACCCATATTGCTGCTCACACAATAAATTATTCTTCAGTATGAAGTTGTCAATTCTCTCATAGAATATTTTTTCAAGTATCTTGGAAAATTGCGGCAATAGTGAATTTGGTCTATAGTTTGAGAATTCCCCTCTGTCACCCGTCTTGTATATCAGAATTACTTTAGCTATTTTCATTGCATTGGGAAATATACCTGTTTGGAGAGACAGGTTACAGATATACGTCAGTGGTTTCACTAAGCATTCAATAATAGTTTTGACTAAGAGCATGTCAATACCATTGCAGTCCGTAGATGTAAATGAAGGTGTTTATTATTAAGGGGAAAAAAATCCAAACCTACATGGCCATGTGTGAAAAATGGATGTCCTTGCGGGGCATCACTGAGACGCTATAGGCCAGCCAGTGAGTTTGCATGTTTTATTAATGAAAGGCACTATGACAAAATAAACAGCCACGTGGGGAAAAATATGGACATAGAGTAAGGCACAAGACAATAGATCAAGAGGATGAATAACACTTACCGGTAACGATGAATCATAAAGGAGACTGGAGTCGGGGTTAGGGGCTCCAGCCACGTATGCGGAGAAGCACGTACTGTTGTGTAGGTCGCAGCGAGGAGTGAGCCCCAGCTGCTCCCTTAAATGATAACTCAGAACCAATCAATTCAATTCAATTCAACTTTATTTATATAGCGCCATTTCACAATAACAGTCATCTCATAGCACTATCAACTGTAGGGGGGAACCCCCACAGTTGCAGAAAGACCCCAGCAATCAGGCGATCCCCTGTGAGCAAGCACTTGGCGACGGTGGAGAGGAAAAACTCCCTTTTAACAGGAAGAAACCTCCAGCAGAACCAGGCTCAGGGAGGGGCAGTCATCTGCTGCGACTGGTTGGGGGGTGAGGGGATAGAGAAGAAGAAAAGAACAGACATGTAGAGAGCAAACAGCACGATGGGGACTCAATCTATGGGAGAGAACAAACAAATGTTAATGACCAGCAAAAAAAAAATATTTCATAGAGAGTGAGAAAAGGAGTGAGGCCCAGTGCATTACTGGAGGTCCCCCGGCTGACTAAACCTATTAGCAGCATAACTAAGGGAGGGTTCAGAAACACATGATCCCTCCCTAATTGTAGGCTATATCAAAAAGGTAGGTTTTAGCCCTATTCTTAAAAACAGAGATCGAGTCTGACTCCCGAATCCAGATTGGCAGCTGATTCCACAGGAGAGGAGCTTGATAACTGAAGGCTCTGCCTCCCATTGTACTTTTGGAGATTCTAGGTATTACAAGTAATCCTGCATTTTGGGAGCGTAGTGCTCTGTTAGGATAATACGGTAGTATCAGATCTTTTAAATAAAAAGGAGCCTGATTGTTTAGAGCTTTGTAAGTAAGAAGAAGGATTTTAAACTTAATTCTAAACTCTGTGGGAAGCCAATGAAGGGAGGCCAGAACCGGAGAGATATGATCTCTCTTTCTAGTACCTGTTAAAACTCTTGCTGCAGCATTTTGGATCAGCTGACGACTTTTTAAAGATGTTTTAGGACAGCCTGATAATAAAGAATTACAATAATCTAATCTCGAGCTAACAAAAGCATGGATCAGCTTCTCAGCATCACTCTGAGACAAGATGCTCCTAATCTTGGCAATATTACGCAAATGATAGAAGGCAGTCTTAGAAACAAATTTAATATGTGAATTGAAGGACAAATCCTGATCAAAAATAACTCCAAGGTTCCTCACAGAGCTATTAAGAGAAAGAGTAACTGCATCCAAACTGAAAGTTTGATTTGGAAAGGAATTTCTAAGGTTTTTTGGACCAACAAGAATGACTTCAGTCTTATCTGAATTTAATAGCAGGAAATTACAAGTCACCCAAGCTTTGATTTCCTTAAGACAGGCTTCTAACTTGGCTAATTGATTACTATCATCTGGCTTCATTGACAGGTATAATTGTGTGTCATCTGCATAACAATGAAAATGTATACAGTGCTTTCTAATAATGCTGCCTAACGGAAGCACATATAAACTAAAAAGAGTAGGGCCTAGCACAGATCCCTGTGGAACTCCATGACTGAGCTTTGAGTTGAAAGAAAACTCATTATTTACATGAACAAACTGGAACCTATCAGATAAATAAGATCTAAACCACTGCAATGAAGTTCCATTAAGTCCAACATAGTCTTCTAATCTATCAAGTAGAATATTATGATCGATAGTATCAAAAGCTGCATTAAGGTCTAAAAGGACAATTACAGAAACTAGTCCATTATCAGATGCAATGAGGAGGTTGTTAGTGACCTTCGCTAAGGCTGTTTCAGTACTATGATGGATTCTAAACCCAGATTGAAACTCTTCAAGTAAACCATTTCCCTGCAGGTGATCAAATAATTGCATAGCAACAACTCTTTCTAAGATTTTTGAAATGAAAGGGAGATTAGAGATTGGTCTATAATTAGCTAAAGCTCCTGGATCTAGCGTTGGCTTTTTGAGTAAGGGTTTAATTACAGCCGTTTTAAAAGCCTGTGGTACATGGCCTAAAGTTAATGAAGAATTGATTATATGAAGAATAAAGCTACCAATAAGTGGGAAGACTTCTTTAAATAACCTGGTAGGAATAGGGTCTAAAAGACAAGTTGACGGTTTGGATGAGGAAACTATTTTGTCTAACTCACAAAGGTCGATTGGAGTAAACTCATCAAGACAGACATCAAAAGAAGGAGTTGTAGTAGTTACAGTATTTAAGTTAACTGTGGGAAGAATCTGATTGATTTTATCTCTGATGGATGAAATTTTATTATTGAAAAAGTTCATAAAGTCCTGACTAGTAAGCTCTAAGGGAATGCTAGGATTGACAGAGTCCTGACTCTTTGTCAACCTGGCTACAGTACTGAAAAGAAACCTGGGATTATTCTTGTTCTCTTCTATTAATGCAGAATAATAACTTGTTCTAGCTTTTCTAAGAGATTTTTTATAAATTAAAAGATGATTTCTCCAAGCTAAATAGATTTCATCTAAATTAGTAGAGCGCCATTTTCTTTCTAATTGACGAGTCTTCTGTTTTAAGCTACGAGTTTCTGTGTTGAACCAAGGAGTTAGAAATCTCTGATTAGACTTTTTCTTTTTGTAAGGGGGCCACCAAGTCTAGAGCCTGATGCAGAGAAGCTGAAACACTATCCACCATGTTATCAATTACAGAAGGAGCAAGCTGTCTATAGCTTATTTCCGTTGTGTTGACACATGGCATAGAGGAAACAATCTGCATAAATTTGGAAACAGCATCATCTGAGAGGCATCTGCTGTAATAATATTTTTCTTTAGGAGCCAAATAGTCAGAAATAGTAAAATCAAAGGTTAACAGACAATGGTCTGACAGTACAGGGTTATGAGGAGACACTACCAGATTTTCTATTTCTATGCCATATGTCAGAACAAGGTCCAATGTATGGTGGAGGTAATGAGTAGAATTTCCTACTTTCTGAGAAAACCCAATCGAGTCTAATATTGAATTAAAAGCCACATTAAGGCAGTCACTACATCCACATGTATATTAAAGTCCCCTACTATAATTATTCTATCAGATTTCAGCACTAAATCAGCTAAGAAATCAGCAAATTCAGATAATTTCGAAACATTTCGAAACATTCCCCTTTTCTGATTGCAATCAGAAAAGGGGAATGTAATTAAATGAAATGACAAACAGCTGTCACAACGCAACTCGGCTTTGACAGCCGGAAGTCCCATCATGACACTGTGAAAATAAGAGCCCAGACGAAGGCCACAAAAACAAGGCTCGAAACGGGATGAAATGGGGAAAATACTGGACAACCCGAGCGCGGACGGAATCGGCGCTCAGGCCATAACAGTACCCCCCGTTGACAAGGCGCATTCCAGGCGCAAACGCAACATCCAAGCGCCCCCCAGCCAGAAGGCTACCAGGGCCAACCCAGGGAGGGCGGAGGGGGAAACAGGCGAGGAGGGAGAGAATCCCAAAAAATTAAAGACATGACTACACCAGAACAAAAAAAAGAAAAAAAAAAACCACAAGGGACGAGCAACAAAGATAACTAATAAAATAGAGAGGCTAAATACAGAAACCAAAAGTAGAACATACAACAAGGAAGTCCTCAGGCACCGCAGAATCGAATAGACAGAAATATACATATAACATCTTGCCCGGTAAGAAAGCAAGGTAACCAAAATACAGGTACACTTCAAAAAATATACAGGTACCATACAAATACTAAGAAGAAAAAATAAAATCCAAAGCACAAAATACAAAATACAAAATACAGGTACATTTCAAAAATAAACACAAGTACCATAAAACCACTGAGGGAGGAAAAAAAAAAAAACTCAATCACTACAGAGTAGGTCAGCCAACTATAAATACAGTCCAATACGATAACCCAGGCAAAGAAAGTGTGCATAACAAGGCTGACCAGCAAGGCAGGATGATCACCAGTCCACTTTACTCCAATCATTTCAAAATCTAACCAAGACAACTCCCAAAATAATTCTTTATGTTTCAAGTCTAAAGATTATGTTTTACATCAACTTAATTTAGTCATTTCCCTCCTTTAGATGGGAAATGTTTCTGAGTAAACCCGGCACTGGATAAAAAAAAACAAACAAAAAAAAAACAAAACAAGCAGCTCATTCTTCAACTTGCACATATACTACACATTAACCCCTTGCACTCCGGTCAATTTTCCTAAAAACGCCAAAAAATAATGTGCCCAAAGTAAATTGAAAGCTGTTCTTCAACCCTTTGAAGCATCTTCATGGGGTTGGTCTCATTTAAAAGAAAACACTTTGAATTTTTTGGCAAAACAGTCATAATCTCTCTAAGTGCTCCTGCCACTGAGTTACAGTCATCTAAACATAGTGAACTTGAAGAAAATAAATTTGGCCTGGGTGTTTTTTTGGATACAAATGCTTGCAAATAACACACAGCTTCAGATCCGGGCTGGAAAATGCAACAGAAATGTAGAACCAAGTATTATCCAGCTGATGTCAAAATTTTGTAACAATACCACAAAAAATGAATATTTTACACAACTTTGTTCTCAGGCTGTTCCCAGGCGTTTTGGAACTGTGCCAAATTGTGCCAAATGGCACAGTTTGGAAAAACATCTGTAACTTTTGAATGATTCAATGTAGAAGCTTCATTTTGGGCTCTAATGAAAGGTCACATTCAGGGCTGTGTCTGTGTGTGTGTGTGTGGGGGGGGTGTTGGACCCCCCCCCCCCCGCTACAGAGGACGGAGATCGGCCATCGCTACATGACGGATTACACTCGGATGTGGCATGTTTCCACAGCAGCGCAGTCGCCGCGGCTCCCCCCCCTTGCTACTGTGTGTGTGTGTGGGGGGGGGTTGTCCCCCCCCTTCCCTCACTACAGAGGACGGAGATCGGCCATCGCTACATGACGGATTACACTCGGATGTGGCATGTTTCCACAGCAGCGCAGTCACCCCTCCCCCCCCGCTACAGAATAGCAGTGGCGGGGGGGGCGTTCACGGTCCGGAGGCGTGCGCCGCACAGTTGTAATTTATCAATTGGTCAAAAGTCATTTTTGATTACATAATTTGGCTTATAACACCTTACCTCTTTACAGCCACATTGTCCTGGCGAACTTCGATTCCTCACTGTCAGACGAAGGGTCCGCTCGTGGTTCTGGTTTCGCGACCCGATCAAAACATAATTCCATTATTGCGGTTTTGTGCTTCCATGACTGTGGTTTTTGGCGAACGATTTTTCAAAACAAATAACAGTAGTAACTAAAAAAAGACTGGCGAAGGCGTGTGTGTCACTCAGCCTTCGTCGTCAGCCTCTGTTGGTCTATGACCATGGAAGAAATCATAACGTCTACTCTGCTGGAACCAAAACAAAAGAAGCACCGCTTGTGGCCGAACATGCCGGTGCGCGAATGGCACTCCCTGTCACACAGGTTGCATTTGTGGGTGGTCTCCGTACTGCTGGGTCTGTGGGGTTCTTCCTGCGTCCGTTTTTGATCCGCTGCAGCAGCCAGTCTTCACCCAGCCTTAAAAAAAAACAGCTCGCGAACTTCTCTGCTTCAATTGGCTCACTGCATTCACAGCGTTGGGAGGCGGGTCCTTCTGGCTAGGTTTTCAGTCATTGGTTCTTCAAGGTTTCAGAAACCCAATTCAAAGCTCTTATTAGTCAAATGAGAGGTCAATCAGATGAACTAATCTGTTCGCGGCTGTGTCTGCAGCTTTTATTTTCAGTGCGCGCTTGGACGCCATCACCACCTACATCACCACCATCAGGATCTCCATCATACATCCGAGAGCGCACGAGGGTGCTCTCGTGCGCCCTCGTGTGCTCTAGAGACTTGCCCGTCCGCGGTACAACAGAGTGTAAGAGGTTAAGGAAACTGCAGTTTGGGGCAAACATTAAACAAAAAATCTTAGGATGCAAATCCGTGTCTACAAATATTGCCATTTAAATGGGATTCTTCTCCCCTTTGCCTTTCCTCTTCACAGCAAATGAGTTCACTCTAACTGCAACTGATCTTCACAGGAAAATGCCCAGTTACCAGGTGAAAAAAGTGTTTTGTATTCATTCATCTTCTTCCGTTTAATCCTTTTCGGCTTAATCCTTTTAGGGCCGCGGGGGGGCTGGAGCCTATCCCAGCATCTTTGGGCGAGAGGCAGTGTACACCCTGGACAGATCACCAGTCCATCGCAGGGCCAACACAGAGAGACAGACACCCATTCACTCTCACAGTCATACCTAAGGACGATTTAGAATCCCCAGTTTGATGCCAATTAACCTAACTTGCATGTTTTTGGCATGCGGGAGGAAACCGGAGAAATCCCGGAGTAAACCCACACAGACACGAGGAGAACATGCAAATTCCACACAGATCACTGTTGGTCGGGGGCTGGGATCGAACCTAGGATTCCCCAGCCAAGGGTGAATTGCTGTGCTGCCACAGTGCTAACCACTCCGCCACTGCGCTGCCCAAGTGCTTTGTATATTCATTCTATTTCAAAAGACTATATCTGTATACACACTACATAGGATAGAAGCAGGAAGGGCTAACTACAATTAGGATCTGTTAAACAAGAGCATTCCCACCTATAAACATGCTGTGGCTATGTGTCAAACTCGCATATACAGTGAGAAAATAGCTGACACGGTGCAAGCTCAGGTGCAAAATATCTCTAGCTGGTACTTCAGTCAAAAATATAAGGGTATACACTGGTTGTGATTAACGAAAATTGCAAAAACAAATTCCTATCACATCAAATTGAACCATTGGCTCTTCAACTGCACTATTTTCTTCTTTTTCCCTTTTCAAATGACTGATGCACACATACAACATACACCTTTGACTGTCAGCCAGTAAAAGTCTTTGAGTCCAAAAGAGTATCCCTTCAAACCCACAGGGGAAAGAAAAAAAAACCCAAAAAACACATCTTTCAGGGGTACCGGCCGGTAGAGCACGGAGAGGGAGAAAAAAAAGGTAGTTCAGGTGGTCTACCAGCATCCCGATTCCAAATGACCGAGAGAAAAGAAAGCAGTTCGGGTGGCCTATCCCAGTCCCAGGCTCGGAGAAACAGTACCTCAGGTGGCCGGACCAGGTCTCTGAACCAACAAGACAGTCCTTCGGGCGGTCGACCCAGAACGCCGAACTGGCGAAGCCGTCTCCCGGGTGGCCTACCAACCCACGTCTTTAAGCCACCAGGACCGGAGGGGAAAGCTCAGAGGTGGCTTCCCTACCGAGAGGGATAGCGAGGGGAAGCTGAGCCGAATACAGGGAACCCCAGCGGCACCCGGTGGAGAATGAATGGGGGTAAGATGAGGCATAAGTCCGGTGTCAGACGGCCGAGGATATGAAGGCCGTCATATCTGGCCAACTGGAGCAGTTTGCTCACGAGGAGTGGGCCAAAATACCTGCTGAGAGGTGCAGAAGTCTCATTGACAGTTACAGAAATTGTTTGATTGCAGTGATTGCCTCAAGGTTGTGCAACAAAATGTTAAGTTAAGGGTACCATCATTTTTGTCCAGGCCTATTTCATGAGTTTGTTTTTTTAAAATAATTCTGTTGAACCACAATTCAAAAGCATTGTCTTATTTTCACTGGTTAATTTTCATAGACTTTTTATTTATTACCACTTTTGTCAGATTCAAGTTATTTCTGTGACCATTGTAGGTTTTTCTTTCATTAACAGAGGGGGACCAACAATTTTGTCCACGTGTGTAATCCAGCATTTTGGGGAGCGGAGTGGTCTGTTAGGATAATAGGGTAGTATCAGATCTTTTAAATAAAAAGGGGCCTGATTGTTTAGAGCTCTGTAAGTGAGAAGAAGGATTTTAAACTTAATTCTAAACTCAATGGGAAGCCAATGAAGGGAGGCCAGAACCGGAGAGATATGATCTCTCTTTCTAGTACCTGTTAAAACTCTTGCAGCAGCATTTTGGATCAACTGAAGACTTTTTAACGATGTTTTAGGGCAACCTGTTAATAAAGAGTTACAATAATCTAATCTAGAGCTAACAAAAACGTGGCTCAGTTTCTCACCATCACTCTGAGACAAGATGTTCCTAATCTTGGCAATATTATGCAAATGATAGAAGGCAGTCTTAGAAAAAAAATTAATATGTGAATTGAAAAACAGATCTTGATCAAAAATAACTCCAAGGTTCCTCACAGAACTATTAAGAGAAAGAGTTACCACATTCAAACTAAGAGTTTGATTTGCAAAGGTATTTCTATGGTTTTTTGGACCAACAAGAATAACCCACTCTTATCTGAATTTAATAGCAAGAAATTACAAGTCATCAAAGCTTTGATTTCCTTGAGACAGGTTTCTAACATGGCTAATTGATTACTATCATCTGGCTTCATTGAAAGGTATAATTGTGTGTCATCTGGATAACAATGAAAATGTATACAGTGCTTTATAATAATGTTGCCTAAGGGAAGCATATATAAACTAAAACGAGTAGGGCCTAACACAGATCCCTGTGGAACTTCATGACTGAGCTTTGAGTTGAAAGAAAACTCATTATTGACATGAACAAACTGGAACCTATAAGATAAATAAGATCTAAACCACTGCAACGAAGTTCCATTAAGTCCAACATAGCGTTCTAATCTTTCAAGTAGAATATTATGATCGATAGTATCAAAAGCTGCACTAAGGTCTAAAAGGACAAGTACAGAAACAAGTCCATTATCAGATGCGATAAGGAGGTCATTAGTGACCTTCACCAAGACTGTTTCAGTACTATGATGGATTCTAAACCCAGTTTGAAACTCTTCAAATAAACCACTTCCCTGCAAGTGGTCAAATAATTGCAGAGCAAAGACTCTAAGATTTTTGAAATGAAAGGCAGATTAGAGATTGGTCTATAGTTAGCTAAAACTCCTGGATCCAGCGTTGGCCTTTTGAGTAAGGGTTTAATTACAGCAGTTTTAAAAGCCTGTGGTACATGGCCTAATGTTAATGAAGAATTGATTATTTGAAAAATAGAGCTACCAATAAATGGGAAGACTTCTTTAAATAACCTGGTAGAATAGGGTCTAAAAGATAAGTTGAAGGCTTGGATGAGGAAATTATTTTGTCTAACTCTAAAAGGTCAATTGGAAAACTCATCTAAATGATAAACTCATCCAAACAGATATCAACTGAAGGCGTTGTAGTTGTTTCTATATTTAATGGTGGGAAGAATCTGACTGATTTTATCTCTGATAGATGAAATTTTATTATTGAAAAAGTTCATAAAGTCCTGACTAGTAAGCTCTAAGGGAATGCTAGGATAGACAGAGTCCTGACTCTTTGTCAGCCTGGCTACAGTGCTGAAAAGAAACCTGGGATTATTCTTGTTCTCTTCTATTAATGCAGAATAATAACTTGTTCTAGCTTTTCTAAGAGATTTTTTTCGATTAAAAGATAACTTCTCCAAGCTAAATACATTTCATCTAAATTAGTGGTGCCATTTTCTTTCTAACTGACAAGTCTTTTGTTTTAAGCTACGAGTTTCGGTGTTGAACCAAGGAGTTAGAAATCTCTGATTAGACTTTTTTCTTTTTGAAAGGGGCCACCATGTCTAGAGTCTGATGCAGAGAAGCCACAACACTATCTACCATGCTATCAATTACAGAAGGAGCAAGCTGTCTATAGCTTATTTCCATTGTGTTGACACATGGCATAGAGGAGACAATCTGCATACATTTGATAACAACATCATCTGAGAGGCATCTACTGTAGTAATATTTTTCTTTAGGAGCCAAATAGTCAGAAATAGTAAAATCAAAGGTTAACAGGCCATGGTCTGACAGTACAGGGTTATGATGAGACACTCCCAGATTTTCTATTTCTATGCAATATGTCAGAACAAGGTCCAATGTGTGGTGGAGATAATGGGTTGAATTTCCTAATTTCTGAGAAAACCCCATTGAGTCTAATATTGAATTAAATGTCATATTAAGACAATCACTATCTACATCTACATGTATATTAAAGTCCCCTACTATAATAATTCTATCTGATTTCAGCACTAAATCAGCTAAGAATTCGGCAAATTCGGATAAAAAACTCTTAGGAGGCTGAGGGAGAATGATAAACTTTGGCAAATAAAATTGGGATTAACCTAAAATTGCTAACATGCCCAATACTGAGGACCAGGCCCTCAAAGGAATTAAAATGTGTTTTTTGCTTGACATTAACTAGTAATTTGGAATGGTAAATTGTTCCTACTCCTCCTCCTCCACAACCAGAACTTCTGGGATTTTGACAGTTTAAATAACCAGAGGGAGTTGATTCATTTAAACCAACATAATCCTCTTGCCCTAACCAAGTCTCTTTAAGGGATATTAACCTCTTGCACTCCGGTGTACCGCGGACGGGCACATCTCTGCTTCCTAGAGCGCACGAGGGCACACGAGGGCGCTGCGTCCTAGAGCGCACTGAAAAAAAAAAGCTGCATTTCCGTTCTTCCACTACAGACACAGCCACGAACAGAAAGCCAAAGGAGTGCTTTGATTGGTTTAGATGTGACTGACCTCTCATTCGACTAATAAGAGCCTTGAATTGGGTTTCTGAAACCTAGAAGAATCAATGACTGAAAACCTAGCAAGAAGGACCCGCCTACCAACGGCTGCGAATACAGCCAGCCAATTGAAGCACAGAAGTTCGAAAGCTGTTTTGTGTAAGGCTGGGTGACACACAGGCGTTGGCTAGTCTTTTTTTCTTACTACTGTTTTTATTTGTTTTGAAAAATTGTTCGCCAAAACTGCAATCATGGAAGCGCAAAACCGCAATAATGGAATTATGGTTTGACCGTGTCACGTGACCAGAACCACGAGTCTGTAACAAGTGGACCAGCTTCATGTTCGTCTGACAATGAGGAAGAGAAGTTCGCCAGCTACGCTGCTGTTGTGGACAGGTAAGTGTTGTAAGCTAAATTATTTTTTATCCCTGAAAATTGTAATCCAAATGAGTTTTGACCGATCGGTAAATTACAACTGTGCGTTCTCGCAACATGACGGACCCGGACTGCTCCGGTCCGGGTCCGTCATGTTGCAAACGGCCCCCCCATCATGTTGTGAATGCCCCCCCCCGCCACACCGCTACTCTTCTGTAGCGGATTGCAGATATATTGCAGATATTTTAGTCCAACTGTGCGTAGTAGACCGCGGCGCACGGAGCGTGTACCACGGCACACGGACTAGACATGGTTCGTGCGCCGCGTCCGGACCGTGAACGCCCCCCCCCCCCACCGCTACTGTTCTGTAGCGGATTGCAGATATTATTGCAGATATTTTAGTACAACTGTGCGTAGTAGACCGCGGCGCACCGTCACCGCTTTCCGTCATGTAGCGATGGGCAATGTCCGTCCTCTGTAGCGGGGGTGGGGGGTGGGAGTTGTTATCTTCTACATTACAGATATTTTAGTATAAATTTTAGTGCACTGTAGGTTATTTTTTCTTGTAAAAAAAAAGCCACATATTTTTTTACGTGGCATGCTTCTCTGTGTGTGGGGGCTTGTTTGTTCATTCATTCATTCATGACTGAATAAACAACCCTCCCCCCCCACACACACACAGCTTTCACCTTTCATTAGAGCCCAAGAAGCTTCTATATTGAATCATTCAAAAGTTACAGACGTTTTTCCAAACTGTGCCATTTGGCACAATTTGGCACAGTTCAAAAACGCCTGGGAACAACCTAAGAAAAAAGATGTGTAATATATTCATTTTTTGTGGTATTGTTACAAAATTTTGACCTCAGCTGGATAACACTTGGTTCTACATTTCTGTTGCATTTTCCAGCCCGGATCTGAAGCTGTCTGTTATTTGCAAGCATTTGTATCCAAAAAAAACCCCAGGCGAAATTTATTTTCTTCAATTTTAGTATGTTTAGATGACTGTTACTCAGTGGCAGGAGCACTTAGAGAGATTATGACTGTTTTGCAAAACAATTCAAAGTGTTTTCTTTTAAATGAGACCAACCCTATGAAGATGCTGCAAAGGGTTGAAGAACAGCTTTTGATTTACTTTGGGTACGTTATTTTTTGGCGTTTTTAGGGAAATTGACCAGAGTGCAAGGGGTTAAATCAATATGATGATCAATTAACAGATCATGGACTAGCAGAGACGGGTGTTAGAGACCTAATATTTAACAAACCACATTTAGTTTTTAAATTATGAGGAGGAAGGGATGCCAAATCATTAAATTTAGAAACTTGATGTTTAATTTTAGTTTTACCAACTTTTTGTTTAATCACTTTGGGATGCTTAAACCTTAGATTTTTATTAACTTTGGAGGGAGCAGACGGTGATTCTCTGATGGGGAAGACAGGGGCTAAGTTGAGGGGTGGCGGATGGAGAAGAGCTGCAAAGAGGCATGCGACTCTGCTTCCTGGTCCCAACTCTGAGTTATCAAGGTTTTGGAAATTTGGATAAAAATGATGCCAGATTGTCAGATAAATGACAATAACCAAAGTGGGATGGACGCCGCCTCGTCTACTAAGACCAGGTTTTCCCCTAAATGAGTTCCAATTGTCTATGTAGCCCACATCTTTTGCAGGACACCATACAGACAGACAGCGGTTGAAGGATGACAAGCGGCAAAACTTGTCATCACTGGTCAGACTGAGGAGGGGCCCAGACAATACTTCAGAGGCAGACATTGTTTTGGCAAAGTCACACACCGATTCCATATTAAGTTTTTTGACTTCCGACTGCCGGAATCAGATGTTGTTAATGCCGGTGTGGATAACAATTGTGGAGTATTTACAGTTACTTTTAGCCAGCATTTTCAAATTTATTTATATTTATTTATATATTAATTAATTAATTAATTTATATACTGTATATTGCCGTCGCTGGTGAAATCAGTCAGCAGTTCAGTTACTCTTGCCCTGCATATGAAGTCTAACTACACCTGTTAGCTAAGCGATTCTTGATTATTGTTTCCATTACCAGTGGGTGAAAACCACCATAAATGCCTCCACTGCTTACATACCTCTTCTGATTTCTTTTTTTCACATTTAAAGTACTTTAATAAGCTTGTGGGGGCACGGTGGGGATTTTCTCCACCCAGAGAAGGCAGGGGGAAGGGGAAAACAATGGACCGAAGGAGGAGCTGTCACCGGGGCGGGGGGGGGGGATCAGATGGGACTGTTGGGTCTATGCGTCCCCCGGGGAAAGTAAGAGATGTCACTGCTGCTAAGAAAAGAAGGGTGTTGGAGCGGTGTCGGTGTTTTGTCATGCTAATGTTCCACACACTTCTTTGTTCAAACGACAATGTGTTATGGTTGGAAGTTCCGGGTCACAATGCATGGAAATGAAGATATAAAAGAGAGAAACCCAGGATTCTCTTTTTCAATAAGTTATGTTGGAGGAAGAATAAATTTCTCTGTCATCCAGCTCGTTGTCTCGCCTGCCTCCTTTCTCCACATTGGTGACCCTAAGACATGCCATGGAAAGCAAGCCAAGCACCGCCCCAGAGACTGCCTGGAGGGAGAGCACCAGTTCCGCGTGCGTGGTCTCAGTCGAGCTCCCAGACTTCTGGCTTCACAACCTGACTACGTGGTTCTTGCACATAGAAGCCCAGTTCGCACTCCGTGAGGAAACAACAAACAATACCAGATATTACTATGTGGTCACGCAACAGGTGACGAGCCTGCTCCAGGAGCCGCCGGCCCAAGGAAAATATGAAGCTCTCAAGAGGATGCTTCTCCAGTGCTATATCCTTTTTGACAGTGAGAGGGCAGAGAAACTCCTAATGCGTTCGGAGTTAGGGGACAAATCAGCAGTGGAGCTCATGGAGAGCATGTTGGCGCTGAGGGGGAAGGACGACAAATCTTTACTGTCCACCGACTTGTTCCTTAGGAACCTACTGGCTACAGTGAGGGCGATCCTGGCCAATTCGACACAGCTGGTTGCTTAGGACTACCACGCCCTGGCACAGGAAGCTGACCACATCATCTTTGCGACCAGAGCTCCCAGCGTGCAGACAGTGGCACCGGCATCCAAGAGGGACTCCAGTGAGGTCAAGGAGCCATTCATGGTAGCCGGGGCGGACGCCAGAAGACAAAGGAATGGGGTGATCTGTTTTTATCATCGCCGTATCGGCTCGAATGCCCAACGCTGGCTGTTGCCATGCCAATTCAAGAAGCCAGGAAGACGGCACGTTCGGAATTCGGTGGCAGATGCAACCGATGACAACAGGAAAAGACTGCTTGATGTCATGGACTCACGTTCAGACAAACAATTTTTGGTGTACTCCGGCTCCCAGAAGAGCCTCATCCTGCCAGTCAACGCAAACAGGGTGGAAGGAGACAGCGATCCTGAGCTCATGGCTACCAACGGATCCACCATCAGGACATCTGACCAACTGACAATGACGATATGCTTACACAGACACAACTTTCAGTGGGACTTTGTGATAGCTGCATGTTCCGGCCCCATTTTAGGTGCAGATTTTTTTTTATGTGCTTATGGGTTGTTAATCGATGTTGTTAATAGGAGAATAGTGGATGCTGTCTCTTTTTCCTCACTACCCTGCACAGCTTTGGGAGCTGGGTCCACAACACTGGCTAACGTTATAGCTCCAGGGGGTAAGTACGAACATTTGCTCTCACAGTTCCCAGCACTCACGGTCCCAACTTTTTCGGCTACGGTAATGAAACACGGGGTCGAGCACTTTATATCGACAAAAGGCCCGCTGGTGTTTGAGCGTCCTCGGCATTTGGACACAGCTAAACTAGCCAGAGCGCGAGAGGAGCTTGCCAGCTTGGAGCAGTTGGTATCATCAGGCGCTCCAACAGCTAGTGGGAATCCCCTCTTCACATGGTGCCTAAAGCCGACGGGTCGTGGGGACCGGGCAGCGATTTCCGGTGCTTGAATAACACCATGGAACATGATCGTTATCCCAATCCGCACATCCAGGATTTTTGTGTGCACCTGGCCGGGGCGCGTGTTTTTTCAAAAGTGGATCTGGTCTGCGGATACCATTAGGTCCTGCTGCATGCGAAAGATGTTCCAAAAACAGCGGTAATAACTCCTTACTGTCATGTCCGCTGCATAACTTCTCAACTGACAAATGAATTAGCTCGAACCCAAAACGCAGGTGAAGTGAACGTGTTTATTAACAGAAAGGGGGAAACTCAAAAATACACAAAACACAAAGAAATGTTCAATAGGACGATACAGTCTGGCATGCAATCGATGGACGCCCGAGCTCAGTTGGCAGGGAAAGCTCCCAGGTGGAACTGGGCAGTGAACGAAAACAAGAGGGAGACTTACAAAGGGCGTCAGAGCTCAGGAGGCTCTGGGGAAACAACACCATAGAAGTCTGTAGGGAAAGGATGCCAACAGCTCCAAGAAAAAACATTGGCTGGTGACTGCAGACTGAACTGTGAAGTGTAGACTTACGCCACAACACTGAATGCCCCAACTGTCACCCAATAAATACCAAGCAGGCTAATAAGTGAGAAGTGGATGCAGGTGTGTGGTGGGAGTCTGTGTAAGAGTAAGTGTGTATGCATAAATGTGTGTGTGTGTGTGTGTGTGTGTGTGTGTGTGTGTATGAACAAATGAGAAATAACTGCCAGCTGGTGAGTGTCTGGCAGAGAGAGGGGTGGGGCTGTAGACTGGCAAGGGCCTAGCTAGGGGCTCAACCTGCCAGCTGGAACCAATTAACCACAAATCAGAAGCTACAGCCACAAAAAATGGGTGGAGCCAAAATACCTGCTCCGCAGATGACAGAGCCCCCTGTCCAAGGGGTGGATCCAGACACCCACTGTACCATCATAAACGCACACAGAACACAGGAGAAAACCTGCCCCCCCCCACCCAGAAGCCCAACACGACTAACGAGGGCGGGAGGTGGGGTGAACAGGTCAGGTGGGAACAAACCAACAGAGAAAACCACAATACAACACAAAAGAGCATAAAAAAATCCCAAAACTAAGACTAATCCACCCCACCCCAAGAGTTCCACAGTTCAGCGGCCATCCAGAGTCCAACGCCCAGCAGGTGGCCCATAGAACAGCATCAGGCAGCCTGCCAGGGGCACACTGGCAACCCGGCTAGGAAACCCAGTCTTTCAGGTGGCCTGCCCACATGGTTAAGCCTCCCGGGACCGGAAGGGCAGATGAGGCGGCAGACTACCCACTGGGAGGCTGAGAGGTGGGTGGCCGGACAGAAGGCGAGTAACCCCTGTGGTCACAGGTGGCAGAGAAAATAGGACCACGACGGTGCCCAGCACAAGGAGGAGGAAAACCACAGGGCCCCCAGAAGGGAAGGGAAGGCCCTGGTGTCCCCAGACTGTCTGGTAGCATCCTCGGTGGTCCCGACGTGGGACTGGAACTTGGTAGCACCCGCAGTGGACCCGGGCTGGGCCATGGTTGCACCTACGGTGGTCCCGGCCTGGGACAACATTGCGCCAGCAGTGGCCCCTTCCCGGGACCTCATTGCTCCCACCGTGAGCCCTGACTGGGCCTGCGTTGCACCCACGGTGGACCTGGACCAATCCATGGTTGCACCCACGGTGGAGCCTGGCTGGACCCCTGCTGCACCTGCGGTGGGACCTGGCTGGGTCACTGCTGACCCCAACGCCGCTTTAACTGTGGGCCAGCCAACCCGTATGAGCACCCAAGCCAAAAGGCAATCAATTACGGGCACCCTAGGCTGAAGCAGAGCACCCATAATGACCTCCTCGGCAGGGGAGGCTGAACCCAAAGTGACCTTAAGCGGCGAACCTGGATTTTCGGACCCGTCTGACGATGCTGAACTTTCTCTAGTGGCCCTGGATGAGGACTTAGACAGGGAGAAAGAAGGGTCAGGGTCGCCGGCAGTGGCAGAGCCAAGCGAGGCAAGCTCAGATTCACCGGTCTGCTGCACCTGGCTCTCCTCACCAAAAGCTAGGCAAAAATGCTCAATAATGGAAAGGACGAAAACAAAGGAGAGCACTTGCCTTATCTCAAGCTCCACTGCTGTCCAGGCCTCCGATGATCCGGGCGATGCACTCCCAGGCTTGGCCTCCTGGAGGTTCAGTTTAAGTGTTAACTCTGCTCCGGTGGCCTCCACAGCAGGCATGATGGTTTCTGCAGTCTTAATCTCCCCAGGTGCCGCGACTCACGCTGGTGCCTCCTCCGGCATGGTGGCTGGGATCTGGTTCATCGTTTCTATGGGAGAACAATCCTCCTGGACCTCTGGCTCCTCCTGGTCCTGCCTGCTTTGCTCCAGTACCGACGGGCAAACAAAGGAAACAGAAGAAAGCAGGGAGAGGGCTGGTGAACAGTTCTTAACAGCAGCAGGTGGGGAGAACTCAGGGGACTGCTTTCCCTGAGCTTTCCTACTGGGAATCAGGCAAGACAGTTCATTATTAATAGGAGTCAAATGAAAATTAACTTGCCTGTTTCCCCGGATAACGATGTTAGCTGCTGCCGTTTGGGTGTCGTCATCTTTCCGTCCTCTCACCACAGGAATGGGAGCCTCCAGTGAGGAAAACAAGCGCCCCTCTACTGCCTGCAGATTCACTGAGGAAGGAGACCTCACAGCGGATGTGGAGGAGGATTCTGTACAACCTGCCAGCTGGAACCAATTAACCACAAATCAGAAGTTACAGCCAAAAATCATGTGCAGAGCGAAAACACCAGCTCCGCACATGACACTTTCAGCCTTTTCGAGTTTTTACGCATGCCGTTTGGGTTAAAAGGCGTGGCGAAGACTTTTTCAGAGGATGATGGATGTAGTGCTTCGCTAATTGTCCTTGGTTTTGTCTACTTACGTGAACTTCTGGTAGCTAGCGTGTCCAAGGAGGAGCACATCGCCCATCTCAAGACGGTTTTCCAGAGGTTTGAGGCCCACGGGCTGATAGTTAACCTGGCGAAGTGCCCGTTTGGCATGCCAGAGATTGATTTTTTTTGGCCACCGCATTTCGCCGGAGGGCAAGATTCCGTTACCGGAGAAGGTGCACGTTGTGTCGGACTTTCTGCACCCGCAGACCGTAAAAGCACTACAGGAGTTTTTGGGAATGGCTAATTTTTTATAACAGTTTTCTTCCCCAAGAAGCTCAGCTGATGAAGCCGTTGCATGCCGCACTTAAAAAAAAAAGAAGACCGCAGAAACCATTGACTGGACACCCAAGCGAGTCAAGGCTTTTACTAACGTCAAAACAGCACTTGCGGATGCTCGTTGTTAGCCAACCTGGATCCGTCTGCATGGCTAGCGCTCATGATGGATGCATCTGATGTTGCCATAGGGGCAGTGGTGGAGCAATGCATCTCAGGTGGCAGCTGCTTGCATTTTTTTGCCAAACTTTGCACAACAACAAATGCAAGTACAGCACGTTTGATAGAGAGTTGCTGGCATTCCACATGGTGATGCACCATTTCCAGTTCTGGCTGGAGGTGCGCGAGTTCACAGCATTCGTGGACCATAAGCCACTGACGCACATGAAATCCAAAGCCTTGGAACTGTGGTTGGCCCGGCAGCAACGGCATTTGGCTGCAATTTCAGAGTTTACATACAGCAATTACCGGACCTAGCAGAATCACGTCACACAGTGCCACACTAATAGATAACATAATCACAAACATGATGGAAAATAATATCAGGAGTGGGCTTTTATTGAATGATATCAGTGACCACCTGCCGATTTTTGTTGTCTATCAATGTGATTATAGAAAGAAAAAGTATACCAAAAATATTAAATATAAAAGAATAAGAACCAAAGAATCTATGTATTTACTGACAAAGGAATTATTAATACAAGATTGGAAGTTAGTTTATGATGAAAATGATATAAATAAGCATATGATAAATTTTTGCAAATATTTCAATCATTGTACAATAAAAACTGTCCTATAAAACAATACAGTGACAGACAACAAAAGAAAAATATTACTTGGGTCACCAAGGGGTTAATAAATGCATGTAAAAAGAAGAATACATTATATAAACAATTCATTAAGTGCAGAATGGTGGAGGCTGAGATCAAATATAAAAGATATAAAAATAAGCTTACTAATATAATGAGGACCTGTAAGAAAGAATATTACAACAGAATATTAGAGGATAATAAAAATAACTTAAGAGGAATATGGCAAGTGCTCAATAGGATTATTAGTAATTGACTTAAGAATGCTAATTATCCAGAATATTTTATTGAAAATGGCAATTTGATAAATAATATGGAGGATGTGGTCAGTGGTTTCAATAATTATTTTGTAAACGTTGGTCCTGAATTAGCAAAATCAATAGTGGCAACAGAAACAAACAACAGTGGTTCTGTAAATGAAATAGAAGATAGAAATCCAAACACTGTGGAAAATGTGAAAATGACGAGGCAGCATTTTTTCTCAGAGTCAGCTTTATTCACATCTCCATCATTTCAAAGCAGAAAAAAGAGAATGAAACAGTAAACTCTCGTCCTTAAATATCAGGGACTTCACACCTCATAGATCACATGTCCCACAGACCACCTTGCATAATAAAGACAGTCACAATGCATTTCACCACCTTGCATAATAAAGACAGTCACAATGCATTTCCCTCCATGATATCACTTCCACTGTCTCCCACGCATCCCTTAATCGACCCCCCACAGTCTCCAGCCTTGCATAATAAGGCTAAGCTTCCTGCCTTTGTTCTGACCTAAAATGCGAGTCACAGAACCGGTCCAACAGGTCCATTGAGTGTTCACCACACAAGCCCCCCCCAGCATTTTAGAAAAACAGAACAACAAGAAGATAACCACATGCATGCCGTGATAGCATCAATAAACATCAGTCCACATGCTGGATAGGCTTCAGCCTCCTGCCGAATCTGCTGTAGCTGGGGTTCACCGTCTCTGCGGCGCTGTCCCGCTGGGGATTTGCCGTCTGGGGGCGAAAACCCTTTTTCAGTCTCTGCGGGTGTTCTGAGGAAACATTACTTTGGGAAACATTACAGTGTGAAACCCTCCGTGGTGGTCTACCTCGCCGCGGGGCCTTTGCCAACAGCACTTCCTCCTCTGCCACCACAAAAGCGGGTTTAAGTCTGTCTATGCAAATTTTCTCTTTCCTACCCCCCAAATCTAGCAAAAACTGCTTGTCCCCTGTTTCTAGCACTCTGAATGGTCCGTCATAAGGCGGTCGCAGCGGGGTTCGATGCGCATCGTGTCTAATAAAAACAAACTCTGCGTTCTTCAAAGTTTTAGGCACAAAAACGCGCGGAAAACTATGGTGCGCGGGGCCGGGCAGCGTGCTTGATTTTATGTTACTCCGCAACAGCTGAGATGGGGAGGCGTTTGGCGCAGGGTTATCTGGGAGAAACTCCCCAGGCAGCCGGAGTGACTGCGCAAACACGAGCTCCGCTGGGGAGGCTTCTAGATCCTCTTTAGGTGCAGAACGCAATCCCAATAACACCCATGGTAACTTGTCAACCCAATTTGTATCCGTCAGTGACGCTCTGAGAGCCGCTTTCAATGACCTATGAAAACGTTCGCATAACCCGTTAGCCTGCGGATTGTACGCGGTTGTGCGGTGAATTGTGACACCCAGGCTGTGGGCCATTGTCGACCAAAGCTCGGAAACAAATTGAGGGCCTCTGTCGGACGTAATGTCCGACGGAACGCCGACGTGCGCCACCCAAGCAGTTAAAAACATGCGTGCCACTTCCTCGGCCGTGGTTAATGCTAGAGGGACCACTTCAGGCCAGCGCGTGGTGCGGTCCACCATTGTCAGAAGATGTGTGCACCGCTGTGACAGCGGGAGGGGTCCCACGGAGTCCACATGAACGTGATCGAACCTCTTGGCCGGAATGTGAAACAGTTCCAAAGGAGCTCTCGTGTGCCTGTGTACTTTGGCTCGTTGACACGCCGTGCAGGCTGCTGCCCACTCTTTGACCTGTTTGCGGAGGCTCGGCCAAACAAATTTCTCTCCCACCATTTTGACCGACGCGCGCACTCCAGGGTGCGCCAAAGAATGAACCGAGTCAAAAACGCGGCGGCGCCACGTGGCCGGTACTACTGGACACGGCCGTCCAGTGGAGACATCGCAGTTTAGGGGGGGCATACCGTCTTGCAGCACCCTGCTCTCCAGCCTTAACCCTGTTGGTCCAGACTGGAGCGCGCGCACGTCCGCGTCATTAACCTGCTCTGCGGCCATGGCTGCATAATCTAACCCTACGCTGACTGGGGCCGCCACAGCGCGCGAGAGGCAATCTGCCACTACATTGAGTTTGCCCGCCACATGCTGAATATCAGTGGTAAACTCTGATATCGCGGCCAGCTGTCTCTGCTGCCAGCCTGACCACGGTTCCGAGAACCTTGGCCATCGCGAATGTTAGCGGTTTGTGATCAACAAACACGGTGAAAGCGCGTCCTTCCAGCCAGAACTGAAAGTGGCAGATGGCCAAATGGAGAGCGAGCAGCTCCCTGTCGAACGCGCTGTATTTACATTCGCTATCGCGCAAGGTCCTGCTGAAAAACCCCGGCTATGTGTTGCTCCACGACCGCCCCTATGGCCACATCTGACGCGTCAGTGGTGAACACTATGCGGGCCGTTGGGTCTGGGTGTGCCAACAACACAGCCTTTGCCAAGGCTGCTTTCACCTCCGAGAACGCTTGGTCCCGCTCCGGGGACCACTCGATCTTATCCGCGGGTTTCTTTTTTTTTGAGCGCGGCATACAGCGGCTACCTGAGCTGCGCTGCGCGGGGGAGAAAATGGTTATAAAAATTCACCATTCCCAAAAACTCCTGCAATGCCCTGACTGTCTGCGGCCGGGGAAAATCTGCCAAAGTGCGCACTTTGTCAGGCAGCGGGACTGCTCCTTCGGGGGAGACGCGGTGTCCTAAAAAATCGATCTGCGCCACCCCGAACTGACACTTCGCTGGGTTGATTATTAACCCATGATCTCCCAACCTTCGGAAAACTGTGGCCAGGTGTTTTTCGTGTTCGTCTTCGGACGCGCTGGCTACTAAAATATCGTCCAGGTAGACGAACATGAAAGGGAGATCGCGAAGCACCGCATCCATCATGCGTTGGAATGTCTGAGCAGCCCCTTTAAGTCCGAATGGCATGCGTAAAAACTCGAATAAACCAAACGGAGTTATTACCGCTGTTTTGGGTATGTCCT
The DNA here is from genome assembly GCA_020510985.1 of Pholidichthys leucotaenia. NCBI lineage: Eukaryota > Metazoa > Chordata > Actinopteri > Cichliformes > Pholidichthyidae > Pholidichthys > Pholidichthys leucotaenia. The sequence goes on along the minus strand of CM035847.1, from coordinate 27,485,633 downwards.
CAGCACGCACTGGGACTTGGTGGTAACCACGGACCAAGTCTATTTTAGAAAAAATGCGTGCCCCTGCCAAATGAACCGAGAAATCTTGGATATGTGGGATGTAGCGGTCGTGCACTGTAGCGTTGTTTAACCTGCGAAAATCCCCGCAAGGGCGCCATGATCCGTCAGCTTTCGGGACCATATGTAGGGGGGAAGCCCACAGACTGTTTGAACGTCGGATAATGCCCAACCTCTCCAGGTTGATGAACTCCTCGCGCGCTATGGCTAGTTTAACTGCGTCCAAGCGCCGAGCTTTTGCAAAAACGGGCGGTCCGGTAGTGGTAATAAAATGCTCTACCCCGTGCTTAGCAACTGTTGCCGAAAATGTGGGGACCGTGAGTGCTGGGAACTGAGTGAGCAGTGTGTGGAACTTACCGCCTGCTGTTGTGACGTTGGCTTGTGCTGTAGGCGGGGCCACTCGCGCTGCACAGGGGACAGAATCAAAAGAAAGTGCATTAACCAGGCGCCTGTTAGTGAGATCAACCAACAACCCATGTGAGCACAAAAAATCAGCCCCCAGCATATTGAAATTTACTGTTGCTACAACAAAAGTCCACTCATATGCACGGCCGTGTAGAGACAGAAGCAGAGTCTTCTCACCAAAGGTCTTAATCTCAGAGCCGTTCGCCGCTGTCACCAGGGGACCTCCAGAACCCGCCAGTCTGTCCGCGTAGGAAGGAGTGATGAAACTCAACTGGGAGTCTGTGTCGACGAGGAACTGCCTCCCGGAGCATGCGTCCAACAAGTAGAGCAGCTTGTTCTCTTCCCCGAGGGCCGCGGCTGCTACCGACCCCCGGTCTTGGCGTTTCCCGAACGCCCGCACTGGCACGGCGGTACACACTTGCGTGCCCTCTCTGCGAAGCGGTGATGGTAGAAACAAAAGACGTCCGGTCCACGCTCCCTGGCCCTTGCCGCTGCTGTCGTCGGTGAGTCTGGCACCGCTGTCTCTGGCCTCCTGTCGTCTGCGGTCGTCGCACCGAGTTCCGCTGCAGCGGCCGTGGCTGCGCGCCGCTTGGTGGCATTGACAATCCGCTGCGCCTCTCGGCCCAGTGCGCAGTAGTCCCGTAGGGCCAACAGTGGCGAACTGGCCAGAACCACTCTCGCTGCTGACGGTAGAGTCCTGAGGAAGAGGTGGGTGAAAATGAAGTGATCATCGTCAGAGTCTTTCAACCTCAACAACTTCTCCATCAGGCTCGCGGGCATGTCGTTTTCCCCCTCCGTCAGCGCCAGGAGCCTCTCTGCTCGCTCCTCCACCGAGGGGGTGAATTGCTGGATGAGCGCAGCCTTCAACGCGTCTTTTTTGTCGCTCTCCGGCGGCTGGTCGATCAGGCTCTCCACATGCTGGGCCGTGTTGTTGTCCAGCTTTGCGACTACGTGGTAGAATTTCGTGACATCTACCGATATCCCCCGGAGGTTGAACTGCGCCTCAACTGCGTTGAACCAGGAGCGCGGACTGTTCTGCCAGAAGTCCGGTAGCTGGACTGTAGCGGCGTTCGCTTGGCTGGGGGCTCCTGACGCGGCTGGCCCGGGGGAATTTCTTTCTTCCATGATACGTCTCGGGGTCACCAGTGTGGAAGATGTGAAAATGACGAGGCAGCGTTCTTTCTCAGAGTCAGCTTTATTCACATCTCCATCATTTCAAAGCAGAAAAAAGAGAATGAAACAGTAAACTCTCGTCCTTAAATATCAGGGACTTCACACCTCATAGATCACATGTCCCACAGACCACCTTGCATAATAAAGACAGTCACAATGCATTTCACCACCTTGCATAATAAAGACAGTCACAATGCATTTCACCACCTTGCATAATAAAGACAGTCACAATGCATTTCCCTCCATGATATCACTTCCACTGTCTCCCACGCATCCCTTAATCGACCCCCCACAGTCTTTAGCCTTGCATAACAAGGCTAAGCTTCCTGCCTTTGTTCTGACCTAAAATGCGAGTCACAGAACCGGTCCAAAAGGTCCCTTGAGTGTTCACCACAACACAATCTTTTTGGGTGCAGTTACTGAAAAGGAAATTATCGAGACTGTGAGTAAATTTAAGAACAAAAAATCAATGGACTGGAATGAAATTGACATGACAATAGTGAAAAAAGTAATTGAAGGAATTGTTAAGCCACTCACCCACATCTGTAACCTGTCATTTCAAACTGGTAAATTTCCAAACAAAATGAAAATAGCAAAAGTAATACCTCTATACAAAACAGGAGACAGTCATTGTTTCACAAATTACAGGCCAGTCTCTTTACTCTCACAATTCTCCAAAATACTTGAAAAAATCTTCACTAAGAGACTGGATAATTTCATTGAAAAACACAACCTCCTTACAGACAGTCAGTATGGTTTTAGAGCAGATAAATCTACATCTTTGGCACTGATCGAACTTATAGAAGAAATTACCAGTTTTATAGATAAAAAAAAGTTTGCTGTAGGAGTATTTATAGATTTAAAGAAAGCTTTTGACACCATTGACCACAGAATACTACTAAGGAAACTGGAAAGGTATGGGATAAGAGGGGTCGGACTGAGTCGGGTGGAAAGTTATTTAAGTAACGGACAACAATTTGTACAAATTGGTGAGCACAAATCACCCTTCATGGACATCACTTGTAGTGTGCCCCAGGGGTCAGTTTTGGGACCCAAACTCTTTATTTTGTATATAAATGACATATGCCAAGTATCAAAAATTCTGAAATTTATTTTGTTTGCGGATGACACAAATATCCTTTGCACTGGTGAGAATTTGCAGCAGGTTTTAGAGGTGGCCACAACTGAAATGAAAAAGTTAACGCAGTGGTTCAACAAAAATAAATTATCTCTAAATCTAAAAAAACCCAAAGATTATGTTGTTTGGAAATTATAAAATAAATCATGAAATAATGGTAATGATAGATGATACCAGAATAGAAACAGTACAGGAAAATAAGTTTCTGGGGGTGATGCTAGACAATAAAATCTGCTGGAAACCTCACATCAGTCACATCCTGGCCAAGTTGGCAAAATGTATATGCATACTGGGGAAGACAAGACACATCTTGGACTATAAATCATTGGTCTTACTGTACAATTCACTGTTTCTACATTATCTTAACTACTGTGTAGAAGTCTGGGGAAACAAGACCAACCTACAGTCAATATGCACATTACAAAAAAGAGCTATAAGGATAATAAATAATGTAGGATATAGAGACCATACCAATTTGTTGTTTTTAAAGTCACATGTCATAAAGTTCATCGATTTAGTTAAATTTAAGACAGCACAAGTAATGTACAGGGCAATTAATAATCAACTCCCAACTAATATACAAAAAATATTTAAAAAAAAGAGACAATGATCATAATTTGAGAGGAGACTTAAACTTCACAAAACCCAAGATAAGAACAACCAAGAAAAGTATGTGCATACCTGTCTGTGGGGTGGATTTGTGGAACAGTCTGGAGCCTGAACTGAAACTATGTACAAACAGAAATCAATTCAAAAAGAGGTACAAACATTATTTGCTGAAAGGATATATGTTAGAAGGGTAGTATTTATATGTACGATTCACTATGCTCACTCTGGGACACTATGGGACACTATGGAATGGTGGGTGGGACAGCACTGTGTATATCTGTGTTGTTTGAGGCTGGTTTTGATGTATGGACATCAATGTATGCTAGGATGGATGGGTGTTAATGTTGATATGTACAAAATACAGTTAATTGTTTACTTGGGGTCTTAAATGTTGTAATTTGTATATAATTCACATGGGTGTATTTATGGAAAAGAGGAGATGGAATTAATAAGTGCTCGCTTCTTCCTTCTCCCTTTTGAACACTGTATACTGTTACTTTATTGCATTTGTCATTTGTTTTGTTTTTGTTATACTTTTTTGTTCAAAATAAAGTATCTATCTATCTATCTATCTATCTATCTATCTATCTATCTTACTACTGACATTCAACACGTTGCCAGTAAACACAATGTCGTGGCTGATTGCCTGTTGCGCACGCTAATCACCCCGGTCTACATGGGAGTAGATTTCCCTTCCATTGCTGCGGAGCAAGCAAGGGATGCGGACATTTGCACGCTCAAGTCTGCACCAACTGAGTTAAGGCTGGAGCGCAGTGTGGTGCAAGAAGGGTGCATTCCCTTGCTCTGTGACGTTGTCACCAGCAGCCAACACCCGGTGGTTCCGAGCTCTTGGTGCAGTCGCGTTTTTGAGTTGGTCCACTCCCTTTCACATCCAGGAGTGCGCACTTCGGTGAAGCTAGTGGGGGCGAAGTTCGTCTGGCCACGCTTTTGCAGAGACGTGAAAAAATGGGCTCCAGCTTGTGTCACATGCCAGCGGGCCGAAGTGCACAAGCACACCAGAGACCCCTCAAACCGTTCCAAATCCCGGCTAGGAGGTTCAACCACATCCATGTGGATTTGGTGGGACCCCTCCCACCATCACAAGGTTTCACGCACCTTTTGACAGTTGTGGACTGCACCACACGCTGGCCTGAAGTGGTCCCGCTGGCTTCTACCACGTTTGCAGAGGTGGCTGACGCTTTTTTGTCTGCTTGGGTTGCACATTTCAGATCTCCATTGGACATCATGTCTGACAGGGGTCCACAATTCGTGTCAGAACTCTGGTCTGCTAATAGCACAGAGCCTGGGGGTCAAAATTCACCGCGCTACTGCATATAACCCCCAGGCTAACGGGTTATGTGAGCGTTTTCATAGGTCGCTTAAAGCAGCGTACAGTGCTTCGCTCACGGACACAACTTGGGTCAACCGCCTGCCCTGGGTTCTTTTAGGGCTGCACTTCGCACCTAAGGAGGATTTGGCAGCCTCCCTGGCAGAAGTCGTTTTTTCTCAGCCGCTGTGACTCCCCAGAGAGTTTTCACTAGAAAAACCCACGCCCGAGGCTGATCTGCCCATGCAATTTTTTCACAGTACGGAGGTTTTTGAGCATACTGGGCCCGGCCCACCATTGTTTACCCTGCACATTGGTCCCAAAAAGCTTGCAGAACACCTGTTTTGTTTTCAACAGGCACGATGCGCACCGGACCCTGCTGCGCCTACCATACGATGGACCATTCAGGGTGTTGGAACCTGGGGCAAAGCATTTTGTGTTAGACTTGGGGGGACGTAGGGAGACCGTCTGAATCGATAGGCTGAAACCCGCTTTTGTGTTTGCAGATGAACAGGCGGTGTTGGCCCAAGCTTCCCAGTGCGGACGCTCACCATTGGTGGCTCCACAGATTGGTGATCCCTCAGCAGGGACCTGCGCTTACAAAGATAATGTGCCCCTCCCCTCCCCTTTTCCCTCCACAGACTGATGTGCCCTCCTGTACACCTCACCAGCAGGGCAGTTCGACTGGACTGGTGACCTCCCGCTACAGCCGTTATGGATGCCAGCTCAAGCCCAAAGGACAGGGGATTAGTGCCCCTTCTGGGTGTTCGGGGGGAGCTGTGTTGGGGCACGGTGGGGTTTTTCTCCACCTAGAGAAGTCAGGAGGAAGGGGAGAACAATGGACTGAAGGAGGAGGTGTCACTGGGGAATATCAGACGGGACTTTTTGGTCTATGTGCCCCCCAGGGAGAGTAAGAGATGCCGGTGCTGCTAAGAGAAGAAGGGTGTTGGAGCGGCGCCAGCCTTATGTCATGTTAATATGCCACACACTTCTTTGTTCAAACGACAATGTGCTATGGTGGGAAGTTCCGGGTCTCAATGCATGGAAATAAAGATATAAAAGAGGAATACACAGAGACCCGGGAATTCTTTTTGCTGTAAGTTAGGTTGGAGGAAGAATAAATTTCTGTGTCGTCCAGCTTGTTGTCTCACCTGCCTTCTTCCTCCACCAGCTCATGTTTCTGTCGGACAGTGACACTGGAGACACTCTGCCTGCCGACTGCAATGGTCATGTGCGTGGTGTGCTTCTGAACTCCATGCAGATGACGGTCAAGCACGTTGTTCATGTTCGTGCTTGCGGACCATCAAACCTTCATACTTTTTTCTTAAATTAATTATTTATTTGCCATGGCCTGTGCCCGTAGGCCACTCGGAGGCTGGTTCTGGGCTACTAATTGAATCAGTCTGATGTAGGCAATCACACGTTAGTGTTATGTCCATAACTAAAAATTTAGAGTGAGTCTCACCTTAGTTAACAGGGTTTATTAGATACACACTCCAACTATGCACAGAGGCTTACGGCACTCTCCTGCTGGCCAGGTGGCTTCACGACGAAAGAGGCAGAGCTTCTTCCGCCCATTCTTTTATACCCTGGGCGGCATCACCACCGGAAACTGGCAGTAGCCACCCGGTCCAACCCACTATCAACCCGGCCGCCATCTTTGTAATACCAGCCCATTTACATAGTTAACATTTTTTCCCCACTCAAAAAAAATGCCAAGCACACAAATAACCCACCCAAATTTAACACCTGACACACGCACTAAAACACCTATCCACTCACACAACTGAGGATAAGGGGCTGGGTAGACCACCAGCACCCCCTACACGGCTGAGCGGATTATTCTCCCGCTTGGAACAAGGGAAATATACAAAATAATAACAGGCCGTTTTTCTAACTGAAAACAAACCCTTGAAACATAACAAAACACATACAATAGAACACAAGACAATTCTTATAGCCGGCCCCCCACCGCAACTCCCACCCAATAACGGGCACACAGAGTTATATATACATAAAGGGCTATCCAAATAAAACAAGTTAATTAAACCAAATTCACATAAATAGTCAAACCCAATTAATACCAGTCATACGTGCCAGGCGAACTCCAGAAAAATACTGAAGTATATTCACACAGAGAGGCCGTCGGCCAGACTAATTATACCACAATTTAACTCAATTTACGAGGGTCAAACACACCCCACCACCCCAAAATCGGGCACAACAAACAGTTTTCTAACAAAGATCTCCCCAAAACAATGTATAAACAATAATCCAATAAAATTTCTATTTACAAAATAGCACATAATTTACTCAGATGAGCCCCACCGGTTAAAATCACACAAACACATACCAATAACACAATAGAAAATTTACCACTCAAAGGGCCCAAATCACTTTTCTTCTTCTTTTCTTTGTTTTTTTGTTTTGTTTTGTTTTTTTAATTTTACCGGGGCACCAAATAGGAAAATCAACATAAAACAGGACTGAAGAAATGACACAAGCATGCAAAATAAACACTCAATCCCCGGATGGATCCCTTTCAAGGCGTCTCCATCTCTTTACATCGGGGCTTCTGCTGCGTCGTCTCCTCCCCACTTCTGGCAGCCTCAGATCCCTCAGGTGTCTCCAGACATGGATAGACCTGCGCCCATCTCCTCCATCCGACCGGGCTCCACCTGGAACCACCTCCGGTTGTCCCACTGCTGGCGTTTACTGTGATCCCCGCGTACTCGAGCATCAACCTTGGTCTTTAAGGGAGCCCACCTCCTTTTCATCAGATCACCGATCCTACGACTTGCCCCCGACTCCAGCGGCTCCGACACGCAGGCTCTCCTGGGTCTTCTCTTGGCAGGTCGTCACTGGAAGTGCTTTACAATAACCATGCTCCACAGTCTAGACCCATTTTCTCCCGGCGTTGGCACCTTGTCCTGATGAGCCTCATCGGGGGTCCTGTCGTGCCGTCCAGCACCCTCGTCCAGGGCAGCCTGTGTGACGGCATCGGGTCCATCCCGAGAGGTCTCTGCGTGGCGCGGTGTGTGCTCTCCCAAACTCACATTGACCATCCAGTCTGAATCCCACACCTCAGCACCCTCCAAGGCAGGAACAGGTCGACCCCACAGTCCACGCCCAGACCATTCTTCATCGGAGACGTTCATAATGGAGAACCCAAGGCTGTAAAATAGGTTGCAGCCCCTAACGTTAACACCCGATGCAGAAACGTTAATAGGAATGCTGGGCGCCACACTGTCCTTATATCAGGCCTCCATCTCCACATAGCCCAATATAGCCAACCTGTTCCGTCCATAACCATAAAACTCTACCTGTTGCCATCATATCTGATGGTGGGGAAACAGTCTGTCCATGGTTTCAAGATTCAGGACTGTGATTACCGCTCCTGTGTCCACTAAAAGTGGGACCTCAATTCCATCCAACGTAATGTTGCAGCCAATCCTTCCTGTAGTCTCTGAGGAGACAGTGTGCACAACGGTTGGAGTCTTCTGCGCAGCACCTGGATCTCTCCCATGGCTCCTGCGTACAAACTTTTTGCACACCCTGGCAAAATGGTTATCCACCCGCATTTGCCACAACACTTTCCTTTCGCCGGGCACACTCTGGATTTATAGCGATGCTCAGTGGACCCACATCCATAACATTTTGGCATACCAGGGGCAGATCTTAATCTGACCACGGAGGCAAAATCATCCTCTCTGCACTCGCCATCACAAGGGTCCAGATGCAGTGCCTCAGCGCAAGACGCATTCTTCTCCAGAGGGGCCCCTTCAGTTAGACCCCTCGCGATGGTCTCTGCTGCCTCGTACTGTTGAGCGAGCTCGACGGCCTCCACTAACGTCATGTCTTCTGGGTGAGTCAACAACCTGGACCAGGCCACCATGCAACAAACGTGCTCCGCCAACTGGTCCCTAATCATTTCGTCCTCCAGGATCCCAAATCTGTATTCCCTTGCCAGCTCTTGGAGGTCTGCCACAAATCTTTGTACGGGCTCTCCTGACCGCTGGCGGCGCTGTCTCAACTGGATGCATTTCACGATGACGTTCTCTGGCGCCTTAAAGTAGCGCGCCATAGCTGTACCACATCGTCAAACCTGTCCGCTCCGCCCAAATTCTAGCAGTAGTAGTAGTTGGTAAAGGCAGCGAATCACCTAGGCCACGGCACAAGCGGCTCACCCGGAGCCTCGAGGAACAGCCGAAAGCTACCAATAGAGCGTTCCATGACCGCTTTAAAATCTGCCGTGGCCGGTCCCAAGCCCGGATGAGAAAGAAGGAGGGTTGGGCGTGGGGCTAGCAACCCCACCCCGTAAAAACCTTGCATGCTACAGAAACGCCAACAACAGACCAAGAGATTACTGCCCTGGGAGAGGAAAGGTCCTCATCAAGAGGACATATGACACCGTGTGGTGAAAGCCGTGAGTCTACGGAAGCTACAAGGCCGACCCCCCTTCTATCGACTAGGACCATCAACGTCAGAACATGGAATATGAGGACCATGTATAAGATGGGAAAAACAGCACAAGTAGCCACAGAGATAAAGAGCTACAACCTCACACTGCTTGGAATTAGCGAGACCCGTTGGACACAGTCAGGACAACGAAGACTGCTCACCAGAGAGATGTTGCTGTATTCCGTCCACGAAGACGACAACGCTCCACACACAGAAGGCGTCGCACTCATGTTGTCAGGACCTGCACAGCGAGCTCTGATAGGATGGGAAGCACATGGATCAAGAATAATCGCAGCATCTCTCAAAAACAAGAAGAGAAGATCAAGATGAACGTTATCCAGTGCTACGCCCCAACCAACGACAGTTATAAAGAAGTCAAGGACCAATTTTATGACAGACTGCACAACGCCATGGCCAAGTACCCAGAGAAAGACGTCAACATCCTCATGGGCGACCTCAACGCCAAGATCGGACAAGACAACACCGGATACGAGGAAGTGATGGGAAGACATGGACTGGGAGTGATAAAGGAGAATGGCGAGAGATTTGCAGACTTCTGTGCAATGAACAACCTGGTCATCGGTGGCAGCACTTTCCCCAGCAGAAGAGTACATAAGGCCACCTGGGTATCACCGGACTCAGTGACTGAGAACCAGATCGACCACATCTGCATGGCCAAGAAATTCAGGAGGTCCCTACAGGATGTAAGGGTGAGAAGAGGAGCAGACGTCGCATCTGACCACCACCTGCTGGTAGCCAGGTTGAAGCTGAAGCTGAAGAAGAACTGGATGGGGGCAACAACGAAGAGGCTGAAGTACAACGTCAGCATGCTGAAAGATACCAAGACCAGAGAAGAATTCAGACTGTCTCTCACCAACAAGTACCATGTGCTACAAGAACTGCTTGAAGAAGAGGTCACCACCAAGAACCAGTGGCAGAAAGTGAAGAAGACACTTGCGTCAACCTGTCAGGAAGTAGTAGGCCCCAAGAGACACTAACAGAAGGAGTGGATATCGACAGACACTCTACGCAAGATCTAGGAGAGAAAGCAGAAGAAGGCAACAATAAACAACAGCCGAACAAGAGCAGCAAAGGCCAAGGCACAAGAAGACTTCACAGAAGACAACAGAGAAGTGAAGAGGAGCCCAAGAGCAGACAAGCACAAGTTCATCGACAGCCTGGCAGAGGAAGCCGAAGAAGCAGCAGCCAGTAACAACATGAAACAGCTGTACGACACCACCAAGAAACTGTCAGGGAGGTACAGCAGGCCCGAGTGTCCAGTCAAGGACAAGGAAGGAAACACCATCCTGGGGACAGAGCGACAACTGCATAGATGGGCAGAGCACTTTGAAGAGCTTCTGAACAGACCTGTCCCTTCGAGTCCCCCGGACATCGACCCTGCTGACATTGACCTGGACATCAACTGTGAGAAGCCAACCAGGGAGGAGATTAGGAAAGCCATCAAGCTACTGAGGAACGGCAAGGCAGCAGGACCAGACGGCATCCCTGCAGAAGCTCTCAAGGCAGACCTGGAGACCACCGTAGAGATGCTGTACCCTCTCTTCGAGAAGATATGGGAAGAAAATGAAGTACCAGCAGACTAGAAGGAGGGCTACCTCATCAAACTACCCAAGAAAGAAGACCTCAGCAACTGCGACAACTACAGAGGAATAACGCTTCTGTCAGTGCCAGGGAAGGTCTTCCAGAGGATCCTACTTGAGAGAATGAAAAGTGCCGTCGACCCCCACCTCTGAGACCAGCAGGCCAGCTTCCGCCAGAACAGATCCTGCATTGACCAGATCGCTACCTTGCGCATCATCGTCGAGCAGTCTTTAGAGTGGAACTCCTCGCTGTACATCAACTTCGTTGACTACGAGGAGGCCTTCAACAGAGTGGACCGCAAAACCCTCTGGAAGCTGCTTCGCCACTATGGAGTGCCAACCAAACTGGTCAATTTGATCAAGAACTCCTATAAAGGAATGACCTGTCGAGTAGTCCATGAAAGATGGCTAACAGACAGCTTCAGGGTGAAGACCGGAGTCAGACAAGGCTGCTTCCTGTCACCTTTCCTCTTCCTCCTGGCGATCGACTGGATCATGAAGACATCAACAGTAGACAGAAGAAAAGGAATCCATTGGACACTGTTTGACCAGCTAGATGATCTGGACTTTGCAGACGACCTGGTCCTGCTCTCCCACAGCCACCAGCAGACACAGGACAAGACAACAGAGTTGGCAGCCACCTCAGCACAAGTTGGCCTCAAGATCCACGAGGGCAATACCAAGATCCTCAAGATCAACACAGTAAATGAGGACCCAGTCACACTGCATGGGAGTGAGCTGAAAGAGGTAGAGGCCTTCACATACTGTACCTGGGCAGCATCATTGACAAGCAGGGCGGCACAGACGCAGACGTCAGAGCAAGAATTGGCAAGGCAAGGGCAGCATACTTGCAGCTGAGGAACATATGGAGCTCCAAGGTGGTGTCAACACGCACAAAGATCCGGCTGTTCAACTCTAATGTAAAGTCAGTCCTACCGTATGGAGCAGGGACATGGAGGACTACGAAGACCACCATTAGGAAAGTGAAGACGTTCATCAACAGCTGCCTGAGAAGGATCCTCCAGATAAGCTGGCCCGACACCATCAGCAATGCAGACCTGTGGCAGCGTACCAACCAGCTGCCAGCTGAAGACGAGATCCGGCGCAGAAGATGGGGATGGACTGGGCACACCCTGAGGAAGCCAGCCAGTAATATCACAAGGCAAACACTCAAGTGGAGCCCCCAAGGAAAGCGGAAGAGAGGAAAGCCAAGAAATACCAGGCGACAAGACCTCGATGCTGACGTCAAGAAGATGGGAAAGACCTGGAGACAGCTGGAGAGAGCAGCCCAGGACAGAGCACTCTGGCGGACTGTTGTCGGCGGCCTGTGCTCCAGGAGGAGCGATGGGCCTAACTACCTAACTAACTATTACCGCTTTTACCTCGTCGCCATTTGTTATGTCCATAATTGTAAGAATGAAGAGTGAGTCTCACCTTAAGATAAGATAAGATAAGATAAGCCTTTATTAGTCCCACAATGGGGAAATTCCAGGATTGCAACAGCACAGGGATAGCAACACACAGAGCAACAATCAGAAGGCAAGAAAAAAAACAAGCAAGCAAGAGCAGCTAATATACATATGTACATATTACTATAAAATATATATGTATACACACACACAGACACACAGTGCAGAGCATTGTAGCTGGATGGAATAAATATATAGATATATAAAAACACAGTGCGGAGCATTGTAGCTAGATGGAATAAATATATAGATATATAAATATAAACACACCCAGTGCTGAGCATTGTAGCTAGATGGAATAAATATGTAAATATATAAACACACACAGTGCAGAGCATTGTTGCTAGATGGGATGAAACAGCATAACCCTCTACTTAGTTATCCTACATGGTATGATTATGTGCCCATACATATTCTCACCCTCCATAGCGACCGGTATTTTCCTAGTTGTATGCCGGAGGGGACCATTGTGTAAGTCTATTGCATCTTTTGCATTTAAAAACTATTAGTTTGTTACGTCTTTTTGCTATCTCTGCGAGCAGCCCTGCTTAGGTTGTACAGTCTGACAGCCGTTGGTAGGAAGGACCTACGAAACCTCTCGGTTGTGCACCTGGGATGATGTAGTCTGCTGCTAAATGAGCTCCTCAGTGCATTCAGTACGTCCTGCATAGGGTGGAACTCGGACTCCAGCAGAGATGACAGTTTAGCCACCGTCCTTCTCTCTCCTATCTCCTCCACCGGATCAAGGCGCTGCCACAGGACAGAGCTAGCTTTCTTAACCAGTTTGTTCAGTCTCTTCCTATCGGCTGCAGTAATGCCACTGCCCCAGCAGACCACTCCAAAAGTGATGGCTGATGCCACCACCGTGTCATAGAATGTCTTCAGCAGCGCCCCTTGTACACCAAAAGACCTGAGTCTCCTCAGCAGGAACAGCCTGCGCTGTCCCTTCTTGTAGAGTGCGTCAGTATTGTGTGACCAGTCTAGTTTATTGTTCAGATGAACACCCAGGTACTTATAGGATGTCACCATCTCGATGTCTGTTCCTGTATATTTACTGGTGCTGTGAGGGGCTGCCCATGCCTGTGGCAGTCCACCACCAGCTCCTTAGTTTTCTTGCGTTGATCTGGAGGCAGGTTCCGATGGCACCAGTCTACGAAGTCCTGGATAAGCCCTCTGTACTCAGCTTCATCTCCATTGGAGATGAGGCCCAACGATCGCAGAGTCCATCAGAGAACTTCTGTAGATGGCAGTGTGTGTGTTGTGTGAGAAGTCCGCAGTATAAAGAGTGAACAGGAAGGGAGCCAGCACCGTTCCCTGGGGGGGGCCCCGTGCTACTGATGATCGTGTCGGACACACAGTCCCCGGGTTCTCACAAACTGAGGCCGGTTCGTGAGGTAGTCCAGGATCCATGATGACAGGTGCTGGTCCACACCTGCGCGCAGCAGCTTGTCCTTCAGGATCATCGGTTGGATGGTGTTGAAAGCACTGGAGAAGTCAAAGAACATGATCCTCACTGCATTCCCGGGCTTCTCCAGGTGGGACAGAGAACGGTGAAGGAGGAAGATCACCGCATCCTCCACCCCAATGCCATGCTGGTAGGCGAACTGGAGTGGATCCATCGCTGGTTCCACCAGGGGGCGGAGGTGAGCAAGGAGCAGTCTCTCCAGGGTCTTCATCAAGTGGGACGTCAAGGCCACCGGTCTGTAGCTGTTCAGGTCTTTGGGGTGGGAAGTTTTTGGTACAGGTACCACACAAGATGTTTTCCACAGCTGTGGTACCCTCCCCAGCTTCAGGCTCAGGTTGAAGATGTACGTCACAATCCCACACAGCTGGTCTGCACAGGACTTGAGGAGCTTTGCGCTGATGCCGTCCGGTCCCGACGCCTTCCTCGCCTTGATCTTCCTCAGCTCCGTCCTCACCTGGGTCCTGGTCAGGGTCAGGATGGGGGGCTGTGTGTTGGGAGTGGGGGGGTGTTGGTGGAGTGGGGGAGTGGGCAGAAGGACTTGATTTCTTTAGAGGCAGCAGTGGTTGTTGTGCAGTCAGGGGGGAGGGCGGTTGGTCAAACCTATTGAAAAACAGATTCAGGTTGTTCGCCCACTCCCTGCCCCCCGTGGCCTGGGGGGAGGTATTCTGGAGCCCAAAGATGGTTTTGAGGTTTCTCCAGACCCCGCTGATGTCGCTCTGTTGCAACTTGTCCTCCATCTACTTCCTGAAGCTGTCCTTGCCTTCTCTGATCTTTCTCCTCAGCTCCCTCTGTACGGACTTCAACATCTCCCTGTTCCCCGACCTGGAGATCCTCTTCTTCTCTCTCAGAAGTGTTTTAATCTCAGGGTTGATCCAGGGTTTGTTGTTTGAGCAACACCGTATGGTCTTGGTGGGAATGGATTTGTCCACACAGAAGCTGAGGTAGCCCGTGAAGGTGTGAATGAGGCCATTGATGTCCTCACCATGTGGATCACAGAGCTGCTTCCAGGCGGTGGCTTCAAAACAGCCTTTTAGAGTGTTAACAGGGTTTATTAAATACACACTCCAACTATACACAGAGGCTTACGGCACTCTCCTGCTGGTCAGGTGGCTTCACGACGAAAGAGGCAGAGCCTCTTCTGCCCATTCTTTTATATCTAGGGTGGAGTCACCACCGGAAACCGGTAGTAGCCACCCCAGTCTGTCTCATGACCAACCCGGCTGCCATCTTTGTAATACCAGCCCATTTACAAACATACAGTTAGACTTTGACAAATATAAAAAGGAATAAATGGCACTAAGATTTATTTGATTGTGTGAAAACTAATTACAGAATAATTGAAAATGAATGGGACATCCGGTATTGGCCACTTTTTAAGAACCGCTTGTTTATGCTTTTGTCAGATCACATATTTGTGTGATCTTTTATGAGTTAAATTCATAATAGTGTAGCTTGCACTTTGGGAATGGGAGTTGTTCAGTCACCATGATAATTTAGTTTGTATGTGTAGTTTATAGTCTATAAGATAAGATAAGATAAGATAAGCCTTTATTAGTCCCACAATGGGGAAATTCCAGGATTGCAACAGCACAGGGATAGCAACACTCAGAGCAACAATCAGAAGGCAAGAGAAAAACAAGAACAGCGAGTATACATATGTACATCTATATATACACTACCGTTCAAAAGTTTGGGGTCACCCAGACAATTATTTTGTGTTTTCCATGAAAAGTCACACTTATTTACCACCATGAGTTGTAAAATGAATAGAAAATATAGTCAAGACATTGACAAAGTTAGAAATAATGATTTGTAATTGAAATAATAACTTTTTCCTTCAAACTTTGCTTTCGTCAAAGAATCCTCCATTTGCAGCAATTACAGCATTGCAGACCTAACATAATTGCACAAGGGTTTTCTAATCATCCATTAGCCTTCTGACGCAATGAGCAAACACACTGTACCATTAGAACACTGGAGTGATAGTTGCTGGAAATGGGCCTCTATACACCTATGTAGATATTGCACCAAAAACCAGACATTTGCAGCTAGAATAGTCATTTACCACATTAGCAATGTATAGAGTGTATTTCTGATTAGTTTAAAGTTATCTTCATTGAAAAAAAGTGCTTTTCTTTCAAAAATAAGGAAATTTCTAAGTGACCCCAAACTTTTGAACGGTAGTGTATATATATATATATATATATATATATATATATATAGACACACAGTGCGGAGCATTGTAGCAAGATGGAATAAATATATAAACACAGTGCAGAGCATTGTAGCTAGATGGAATAAATATATGAATATATAAACACACATAGTGTGAAGCATTGTAGCTAGATGGAATAAATATGTAGATATATAAATACACACAGTGCGGAGCATCGTAGCTAGATGGAATAAATATGTAAATATATAAACACACACAGTGTGGAGCATTGTTGCTAGATGGAATAAATATATCAATATATAAACACACACAGTGCGGAGCATTGTAGCTAGATGGACTGAAACAGCATAACCGTCTACTTAGTTATCCTACATGGTATGATTATGTACCCATACATATTCTCACCCTCCATAGCGACCGGTATTTTCCTAGTTGTATACCAGAGGGGACCATTGTGTAAGTCTATTGCGTCTTTTGCATTCAATACTATTAGGTTGTCACGTCTTTTTGCTATCTCTGCGAGCAGCCCTGCTTAGGTTGTACGGTCTGACTGCCGTAGGTAGGAAGGACCTGCAAAGCCTCTCGGTTGTGCACCTAGGATGATGTAGTCTGCTGCTAAATGAGCTCCTCAGTGCATTCAGTATGTCCTGCATAGGGTGGAACTCGGACTCCAGCAGAGATGACAGTTTAGCCACCATCCTTCTCTCTCCCATCTCCTCCACTGGGGCAAGGTGCTGCCCCAGGACAGAGCTAGCTTTTTTGATCAGTTTGTTCACTCTCTTCCTATCGGCTGCCGTAATGCCACTGTCCCAGCAGACCACTCCAAAAGTGATGGCTGATGCCACCACCGTATCATAGAATGACTTCAGCAGCGCCTCCTGTACACCAAAAGACCTGAGTCTCTTCAGTAGGAACAGCCTGTGCTGTCCCTTCTTGTAGAGTGCGTCAGTATTGTGTGACCAGTCTAGTTTATTGTTCAGATGAATACCCAGGTACTTGTAGGATGTCACCATCTCGATGTCTGTTCCCTGTATATTTACTGGTGCTGTGAGGGGTTGTCCTTGCCTGTGGAAGTCCACCACCAGCTACTTAGTTTTCCTCGCGTTGATCTGGAGGCAGTTCCGATGGCACCAGTCCACAAAGTCCTGGATAAGCCCTCTGTACTCAGCTTCATCTCCGTTGGAGATGAGGCAAACGATTACAGAGTCATCAGAGAACTTCTGTAGATGGCAGTGTGTTGTGTTGTGTGAGAAGTCCGCAGTATAAAGGGTGAACAGGAAGGGAGCCAAAACCGTTCCCTGTGGGGCCCCCGTGCTAACGATGATTGTGTCGAACACACAGTCCCAGGTTCTCACAAACTGTGGCCGGTTTGTGAGGTAGTCCAGGATCCATGATGACAGGTGCTGGTCCACCCCTGCGCACAGCAGCTTGTCCTTCAGGATCATCGGTTGGATGGTGTTGAAAGCACTGGAGAAGTCAAAGAACATGATCCTCACCGCATTCCCGGGCTTCTCCAGGTGGGACATAGAACGGTGAAGGAGGAAGATCACCGCATCCTCCACCCCAATGCCATGCTGGTAGGCGAACTGGAGTGGATCCATCGCTGGTCCCACCAGGGGGCGGAGGTGAGCAAGGAACAGTCTCTCCAGGGTCTTCATCATGTGGGACATCAGGGCCACTGGTCTGTAGCTGTTCAGATCTTTGGGGTGGGAAGTCTTTGGTACAGATACCACACAAGATGTTTTCCACAACTGTGGTACCCTCCCCAGCTTCAGGCTCATGTTGAAGATGTACTCCACAATCCCACACAGCTGGTCTGCACAGGACTTGAGGAGCTTTGCGCTGATGCCGTCTGGTCCCGACGCCTTCCTCGCCTTGATCTTTCTCAGCTCCGTCCTCACTTGGGTCTTAGTGAGGGTCATGTTGGGGGGCTGTGTGTTTGGAGTGGGGGGGTGTTGGTGGAGTGGGGAGTGGGCAGCAGGACTTGATGTCTTCAGAGGCAGCAGTGGTTGTTGTGCAGTCAGGGGGGAGGGCGGTTGGTCAAACCTATTGAAAAATAGATTCAGATTGTTCGCCCACTCCCTGCCCCCCGTGGCCTGAGGGGAGGTATTCTGGAGCCCAGAGATGGTTTTCAGGTTTCTCCAGACCCCACCAATGTCACTCTGTTGCAGCTTGTCCTCCATCTTCTTCCTGAAGCTGTCCTTGCCTTCTCTGATCTTTCTCCTCAGCTCCCTCTGTACGGACATCAGCATCTCCCTGTTCCCCGATCTGAAGATCCTCTTCTTCTCTCTCAGAAGTGTTTTTTTCTCAGGGTTGATCCAGGGTTTGTTGTTTGAGCAACACCGTATGGTCTTGGTGGGATTGGTGTTGTCCACACAGAAGCTGATGTAGTCCGTGATGGTGTGAGTGAGGCCATCGATGTCCTCACCATGTGGATCGCAGAGCTGCTCCCAGGCGGTGGTTTCAAAACAGTCCTTTAGAGCGTCCATTGCCTCCTCAGACCATAACTTCACTGTGCGCATGACCGGAGGTTGTCTGTGCACTAGAGGTTTGTACACCGGCCGGAGATGAACCCAGTTGTGATTCGATCTCCCAAGTGGGGGGAGTGGTGATGAGGTGTACGCCTCCTTAGTGTTTGCATAGAATAAGTCCAGTGTTTTATTGTCTCTAGTGTGGCATGTGACAAACTGGGTAAACGTGGGTAGAATGGGAGACAGTGAAACATGGTTGAAATGGCCTGAGATGAGGAGAAGAGCATCTGGGTGTTCTGTCTGCAGCCTGCTGGTTACTGAGTGGATGACGTCATGCACTGTCCCAGCGTTCGCTGTCGGATTTGCATAAATAACAATGCAGATCACGTGTGAGTATTCCCTCGGGAGATATGTAGGCCACATGCTAACAGCTAGCAACTCAATGTCTTTGCTGCAGTGTTGTTGTTTAACAGTGATATGTCCTGGTCTGCACCAGTTGTTGTTAACATACATTTTCACTCCACCGCCCCTTGCTTTGCCACTGTCTGGTGTTCGGTCTGCCCGTATCGCGTGGAAACCCTCCAGTTCAATGTTAGCATCTGCTGCTAGTTCAGTTAGCCACGTCTCAGTAAATAACAGAAGGCAGCACTCCCGGTATATGCTATCGTAGCGGGAGATAGCTGCTAGCTCATCTACCTTTCTCAGTATCGATCGTACATTCCCCATAACAATGGATGGGAGGGTGGGTCTGTACCTTATATTTCTTGCCCGCCGTCTTACTCCAGCATGACACCCACATCGTTTTCACCTCAGTTCTCCCGGTATGTCGAGTTTTTCCGTTAGCACCGAGTGGCGGTTGAGTGCTAGCAGCTGTTCCCTGCTGTACCGTCTCCTGCTATAAACAGTGGCTCCGTCCACAGGCTCGGGAGACATTTGGGGCGACCTATGTCTCCGTGATGTATAAGGTGTGTAAGGTGTCGCCGGATCAGAAAGTTGTCAACGGATCAGAAAGTGAGAGGAAGAAAAAACTCAGAATTGAGCCGCTGTTGCAAAAAGGCAGCCGACTCGTGTGGCGCCGGAAGTAGAAAGTTATCATCAATAAACTTATGCAGTACTATTACAGGACATGTTTACAAACATTTGAGACCCATTGTAGTGCATCCTTTAATATTTTAGCAATATTATAAGAACATATATATCTGACATTATTATTTTTTTGTATTTGCATTTTGTATACTTTATTGCTCCCCAGAGGGAAATTTGGGGCATCTCCTGGATGGGATGAGGCAGCCATGGTAGGAGCCATTCCCTTCAACATTCACACCTAGGGCCACTTTAGAGTGTCCATTTAACCTAACTTGCATGTTTTTTATGCAAAGCAGAATGACCCGTTTGCCTGCACCTGTTGCATCAGTGTTTCCCATATCCCATGGGAAACACTGATGCAATATCCCATGTCTATAATTATTAAAATAAAAATGATTTATTTCATTATTTGGGGATGTTTGCATCTTGTTGTCTTGTTGTTGCATATGTGTCTCATGTGATATCTAGTTAATCTGGCCATTCCTCTCCACAATGAAGCAGCAGTTGGGACTGTCATCTACCACTGACTGGCAGGCTGGGCGTGCTTCCCCGCAAGTAATGTGGAATGCCCCATCGGATACTGGTGTTGGAGAAGCAGCAGCTTACCAGCAAATCACAGTCCTTTGCAGGGAGCCAAGCCCAGCCTGACCGGTTAACTGGAGTCTTGGCTGCTGCTTTGCCTGTGTGCCAGTGATGTCCTTTGTGGCACCATGGGTCCCTGCAAGTGCCCTCCCCCCTCCAGCGCACTTGCGCACCTCGTGTCTTCCATGCCAAATCATCCATTAGACCTATGCAATCACAGCAACTTCATGGTATAATTTTTTCAGCATTAAATTGTAAGTATTATCTTTTTCGATTCAAATTTGTCGCTTTTCGCTTCCTTGTTTTCCAGTAACTATAGCGCCACAGTGCTATGATTACTGATGCTGTAATGCCCCATATTATCCAATCAGCATGGAGTCAATCTGAAACCCTGCCCACACTTCTAGAAGCCTGGGCATAAGACAGAGCAGTGGCTAACCTTTTATTGATAAGAATTACATATTTTGATTGAGCAACTCCACACTTGGGGATGCACACCCTCGTAACCTCAGCAGAGCGCTTATGAAATCTTTGTTAGCGAAGCCCTATGGTGACTGACTGGTCATGATGCTGCAGATTATCCAATCAGCATGATCTTGATGCCGTGTGTATCCAATCAGCATAGGCCATGAGACCATGTATTATCCAATCAGCACTGAATCACCGGTAAAATATGATAACATTTGTATTTCGGGCAATCCATCGCGGCTACGAGAAAACCACGTCTGTTCACCTCGACACATCACATGTGTCATACCGCAGTGTCATACAGCAGACAGCAAAGCAATGCTGCCGAGGACACAGTCCAAGGAAGGATATTTTTTTCATACATAAGTTGTTCAGAACTCTTTATACAAAGATATAGAGTGATGATAATCAAGTCAGTGGCGGTAATGCACCTGTAAGCTGGTTGCCAATTGCCAATCAAATCTAAAAGAAGAAGAAGAAATCCGAAACCCCGCCCACACTTCCTTGAAGCCGGGGCACGAGGAGGCAGAACAGAGACAGAGCTCTGGCTAAAGAGATACAGTATGTGTAGAAAAGACAGACAGACAGACAGAGATTTTGTGCCTTTATAGATCGATATTTTCCCCCCAAAATAAATTCCTGTTTGTTACAGCAGGGAAAATAATTATTGAACACGTCAGCATTTTTGTCATTTATATATACCTGTATGAGATTCCATATATGGAAACAGGAACAGAAACTTTCCTGTGGAGCTTTGATGTGTGTGATGTGTGTGTGAACACGTCAGCATTTTTCTCATTATATATACTGTATGAGATTCCATATATGGAAACAGGAACAGAAACTTTCCTGTGGAGCTTTGATGTGTTTGATGTGTGTGTGTGTGCAACTGATGTGTATTGTGTGAATGGCGTATGTGTGGGTTTGACTTGTGTGTGTGTGGGGGGGGTGTATGTGTGGATCTAAAAGATATGCGTATGCATGCACTTTGTGTAATATCTAATTAACTAATCTTCACGATTTATTTTTAAAAAAAAACATACTGTATAAAAGTATATATATGTGTACATCTGATAATCCTTTCTGTGCTTCTAATTCCCCTCTGGGTGGTTGAGGCTGTGCATGTTTGCAGACTGTGTTTGAGGAGAAGACATCGCCTCCTGGGAGCATCTCTCTAGCCCAGGGGTCTGCAACCTTGACCAAACAAAGAGCCTTTTTGCCTCTCGCTGACTAAAACAGAATTAGCAGAGAGTCACAACAGCTATTTGACCATTAAAATATTGATTATGGTGCTTATATAATTTTATATATACAGTACTGGTAACTGTACTGTAGCCTGTAGCCAGGTATGTACTGTATGCATACCTGTGCATGCCCGTAGAAACCAAGTATAAGCAAGTATTTCTGCATGTCCGTAGAAAGCAGGTGTAAGCAAGGGTGTAAGCAAGCACGTCAGCACTCGTACAGTGATGCCTGCCTTTGATCTTTGATTGTGTCATAGCCAGTCCTATGATCTTTGATGATGTCATAGCAAGTCCTATGATCTTTGATGATTTCATTGCAAATCCTATGATGCCTGTATTTGATCTTTGCAGATGTCAAAGCGAATCCTATGATCGTGAGTGATGCCTGCCTTTGTTACATCGGAACATCATAGGACATCATGCAGAGATCATAGGAACATCATAGGAAGTCCTATGATCTATGGCCGTGACACATACCCTGACACACTGACAAAGATTTCTTGAATTTATAGAGTGATATATCAATGAATATACATGGAGTTTGCCATACGGGAAACTCATGTGATGATATAGAGTGAAGTGTGTGGTGGTAATGCACATGTACGTAAGCTGGTTGCCAACTGCCAATTACTGTAAATCTAAAAGAAGAAGAAGAAGAAGAATATACATGAAATGTAGTTTATGTAGCATTTATTAATTCAAACTACAACAGTGAAGAAAACTGATGGAACTTTTCTTTTATGTGTCACAACAAATGAAAAAGCCAGAGTCTTCTGAAAAAAATGTTATATGGTGCAGTCAGTGTGTAATCTAGTGTAATCCAGGTGTCGGGCATCAAAATGCAAGTATTTTCATTCATACTGGTTATTACCCTTATTAACCCCTTGCACTCTGGTCAATTTCCCTAAAAACGCCAAAAAATAATGTACCCAAAGTAAATCAAAAGCTGTTCTTCAACTCTTTGCAGCATCTTCATGGGGTTGGTCTCATTTAAAAGAAAACACTTTGATTTTTTTGGCAAAATAGTCATAATCTCTCTAAGTGCTCCTGCCACTGAGTAACAGTCATCTAAACATACTGAACTTGAAGAACATAAAGTTCGCCTGGGTGGTTTTTTGGATACAAATGCTTGCAAATAACACACACCTTCAGATCCGGGCTGGAAAATGCAACAGAAATGTAGAACCACGTGTTATCCAGCTGAGGTCAAAATTTTTTAACAATACCACAAAAAATGAATATATTACACAGCTTTTTTCTTAGGTTGTTCCCAGGCGTTTTTGAATTGTGCCAAATTGTGCCAAATGGCACAGTTTGGAAAAACGTCTGTAACTTTTGAATGATTCAATATAGAAGCTTCATCTTGGGCTCTAATGGAAGGTGAAGGGCTGTGTGTGTGTGTGGGGGGGGGGGGGTTGTTTATTCATTCATGAATGAATGAATGAACAAACAAGCCCCCACACACAAAGAAGCATGCCACGTAAAAAATGTGTGGCTTTTTTTTACAAGAAAAAATAACCTACAGTGCACTAAAAATTATACTAGAATATTTGTAATGTAGAAGATAACAACTCCCACCCCCCACCCCCGCTACAGAGGACGGACATCGCCCATCGCTACATGACGGTGCGCCGCGGTCTAATACGCACAGTTGGACTAAAATATCTGCAATAATATCTGCAATCCGCTACAGAACAGTAGCGGTGGGGGGGGGGGGGGGTCACGGTCCGGACGCGGCGCACGAACCGTGTCCAGTCCGTGCGCCCCGGTACACGCTCTGTGCGCCGCGGTCTACTACGCACAGTTGGACTAAAATATCTCCAATCCGCTACAGAAGAGTAGCAGGGGGGGGGGGCATTCACAACATGACGGGGGGGGCCGTTTGCAACATGACAGACCCGGACCGCTCACAGTTGTAGTTTACTGATCGGTCAAAAGTCATTTTGATTAAAATTTTCAGGGATAAAGAATAATTTAGCTTATAACACTTATCTGTTCACAACAGCAGCGTAGCTGGCGAACTTCTCTTCCTCATTGTAACGGC
>CM035847.1:26778952-26797414 GCA_020510985.1 Pholidichthys leucotaenia | reverse complement strand
TTCTTCTTCACTGATTTATCCATGTTTACAAGTCACAAAACCAACCAAACAGCAAGAGGCATCACCAAAATGTTTTGTTTGCTGGTATTTACACTAGATACAAGTGATGCGTATTACGGGAACTGTGATTGGTTAATTGTCACCCTTGATCCCAGGGGTTTGGGACAAACGGGATGTGCATTAATTCATGTGCATAATTCATGCGCATTGATTCATGTGCACTGATTCATGTACATTGAAACGGGACAGTTGGCAGCCGTACACCTGGGCTGTCTTATGGGTCCCACAGCGGCCGCTGCCATCGCAGTGGACCCCTCATCCATTGTTGTCCGAAGCTTGACTTTGGCACTGAAAATGTCCAATGCCTCCCTGGTTACACCCGTGGGAACAGACCCTCCGCTCGCTCACTCGGTTGCTCCCAGAATAGCTGGCCGAGTGTGGGCACTGGAGTTGTCTGGTTCCTCCACTGAGCAGTTTTCTTCCTGGGTGTCAGAAAGCTGTGCTTCGATTCCGGCACCGTCAGCAGGTACCTCATCTCACACCAAGACGTCATCCATCGGGTTTGGCGATCTCCACCATCCACATCCGGACCACTCGAATCCAGCACTGTCCTTAATGGCGAACACCAGTCCATAAAACAGGTCACACCCCATAATATTTTCGCCATGTGTTGTTACCTGGAATGTGAAGTTGTGCACCGCTTCATTGTTATAGTGAGCAGTCAACTCCACAGTCCCGGCATTGCACAGTCAACCACCGCCATAGCCATACAGTGGCACCCGGCTCATCCTGATCCTGTAGTGCAGGAAAAACATTTTTATCGTGGCCCAATTAAGCACCGACCACACTGCCGCCATTTTGAGTATCAAAAGCAAAGTTACACCATCCAATTCCACCATGCAGTAGGAAAGCCCATCAGTTTTAGTGCTCACCGAGTGGATGGTCATCGTAGGTGGGCGGGCTGGTCTACTTGGCGGACTACACGATGCTGGGGACCGACACATTCTGGCAAAATGAGTTATGTGCCCACACTTGCTGTATCACTTCCAAATCAAACCAAACCAAATCAAATCAAATCAAATCAACCTTTATTGTCATGTTGCTGTACATACAACTGTAGTGCAGGCAAGATGAAATTGCGTTTCTCTTGGCATCCATATAAGTAAAAAGAACATAATTTAAAACACACTCACACACACCCTCACCCCCCACTCCAACTCAGCCATTCACACATCCCTGAGACATACTTGAAAACTAACTAGAACTATAATATACAAATAATATACATAATGTCCATAAGGTGCAGTAGTACGTATGAAAGATTCCGGATCAACTGTTCAGCATCCTAACAGCCTGTGGAAGGAAGTTGTTAAATCAGTCTGGTGGTTCTGCCTCTGATGCTCCGGAATCGTTTGCCAGATGGCAGCAGTTCAAAGTGTTTATGCAGAAGGTGAGAGTGGTCCTTGACAATAGTCAGTGCCCTGCTCTTACAATAGTTCTGAAAAAGTTCTTGGACAGAGGGGAGGGAAACGCCAATTACCCTCTCAGCTCCCTTAACTATCCTCTGCAGGGCTTTTTTGTCTGACATACTGCAGCTGGAATACCATGTTGCAATTCAGTACGTCAGAACACTCTCCACCACACCTCTGTAGAAGGTCCTGAGGATGCAGATGGGGAGAGAGGCCTGTTTGAGTTTCCTCAAGAAGTGCAGTCTCTGCTGGGCCCACTTCCTGATCCCCAAGGAATTCTTGCTCCAGGTCAGGTCTTGCGAGATCTGCATTCCGAGGAACTTGATGTTCTCCACTCTCTCCACCAAACGGCCGCCGATGCTGAGAGGGACGTGTTCAGGCCGTGACCGCCGGAAGTCGATTATCGTCTCCTTCGTTTTGTCCATGTTTAGCACCAGATTGTTCTCCCTGCACCAGCCCTCCAGGTCTCTAACTTCTTCCCTGTACAATGACTCATCATCCCTCTGAATAAGTCCCACCACTGTGGTGTCGTCTGCAAACTTAATAATCTGGTTCCCCTCGTGTCTGGACACACAGTCATGTGTTAGAAGTGTAAACAACAGTGGACTGAGTACGCAGTCTTGAAGGGATCCAGTGCTCAGCGTGATAGAGTTGTAGATGTTATTTCCAACATGGACAGACTGAGGTCTCTCGGTCAGGAAATCCAGGATCCAGAGACATGTGGCGGTGTTCAGACCGAGAAGGAGTAATTTCTCCATCATCTCTGGGGAATAATGGTGTTGAATGCTGAACTGAAATCAATGTACAGGAGTCTGGCTAAGGTGTCTTTCTGATCCAGGTGGGTGATGACAGAGTGTAGGGTGGTGACTATAGCATCCTCCGTGGAGCGTTTTGAACGATATGCAAACTGGAGCAGGTCATGTGATGCAGGGAGACAGGCTGTGATGCGTGGTTTGACAAGCCGTTCAAAACACTTCATCACAACTGGTGTCAGTGCAACAGGACAATAGTCATTCAGACAGGACACAACTGGTTTCTTTGCCACCGGTACTATGGTAGAGGTCTTAAAGCATCTGGGAACAACGGCCTGTCTCATACAGATGTTATAAATGTCAGTCAAGACATCCGCCAACTCGCTCGTGCAGTCTCAAAGCACACGTCCCGGGATGTTGTCTGGAACTGCAGCTTTAGGGTCCTCTGTGTGCCCGCTGCGTTGATGATGATAGCTGGCCCAACAGCTGGTGGAGATGGGCCAGCCCTCCCTCTGATTGCCAGGTTTGATGTTTCAAAACGTGCAAAGAAGTTGTTGAGCCTGTCTGGAAGCGAAGCATCATCATCATCATCGACCCCTTGCCTAGACTTATAATCCGTCAGCGCCCGAACTCGCTGCCACATCCATTTGATGTTCCTTGTGTCACAGAGGTGTGCCTGGATTTTCTCCGCATAGGCACACTTGGCTGTCTTAATTCCCTTTGAGAGCGCAGACCTGGCTGAGCGGAGGGCGATCCTGTCCTTCGCTCTGAAGGCTGCATCTCTGGTTGTGAGCAGTGAGCGCACCTCTGCCATCATCCAGGGTTTATAGTTGCCCCCTACAGTGATAGTCTTCACTATAGTGACATCCTTTGTGCACTTTGCGATGTAGCTGGTGACCGTTTCAGCATACTCCTCCACATCTGTCCTGTTTCCCTGAGAGGCTGCTATTTTGAAAACCTCCCAGTCTGTGTGCAGAAAACAGTCCTGAAGTGCCGAGGCTGCACCCTCTGGCCAAATCCTGATTTGTTTCTCTACTGGCCTGCTGCACTTCAGTAAAGGTTTGTAGACAGGTACCAGCATCACGGATAGGTGGTCAGGATGGCCGAGGTGGAGGCGAGATGTTGCCTTATAAGCATCTGGAAAGTTTGTGTACACCAAGTCCAACATATTCTCTCCTCTGGTCTTAAAGTCTCGTCGTTGTCAGCCTCCGTCGGTCTATGATGACCATGGAAGAGAATCCTAAATGTCTACTCTGCTGGAACAGCACCGCCTGTGGTTGAACAGGCCGATACAAGAATGGCAGTCCCTGTCACACAGGCCGCACTTGTGGGTGGTCTCCGTGCTACTGGGTCTGTGGCGGTTCTTCCTGCGGGTCCTTTTTTCATCTTCTGCAGCAGTCAGTCTCTCTTCACCCGCCTTGAGCTGTCTGGTCAGGGTGCCTCTCCATTTGGAGCGGTCCATTGCAAGGTCCTCCCAGTGCTCTGTGTTGATCTCCAGGGCCTTCATGTCTCTCTTGCAGACGTCTCTAAAGCGCAGCTGTGGGTGGCCAACGTCTCTCCTGCCAGTCGCCAGTTCTCCGTAGAGGATGTCTTTGGGGATTCTGCCATCCTCCATACGGTGAACGTGGTCTAGCCAGCAGAGCCTGCGCTGCCTGAGTAGAGTGAACATGGAGGGAAGGCCGGCGCGGGACAGAACTTCTGTGTTGGGCACTTTGTCCTGCCAGGATATGTCCAGGATGTGGCGAATGCAGCGCAAGTGGAAGGAGTTCAGTCTCTTTTCCTGCCGGGCGTATGTTGTCCACGTCTCACTCCCATAGAGCAGTGTGCTGATGATGCAGGCATTGTACACTGCCATCTTCGTCTTGACAGAGAGTTTGGGATTCTCCCACACTCGTGTGGTGAGGCGAGCAAGTGTGAAGGTTGATTTTCCAATTCTCTTGTTGATCTCTGTATCAAGGGAGAGGTTGTTGCTGATCGTGGACCCCAGGTACGTGAACTGATTCACGACCTCCAGCTTGTAGTCGTCGATGGTGATGGTTGGTGGTGCTTCCATGCCTTGCGCCAAGACGTTAGTCTTTTTCAGGCTGATGGTAAGCCCGAAGTCCTTGCATGCTTGGGAGAAGTGGTCCATCAGGGTCTAAAGCTCCTGCTGTGTATGGGTTGCGACAGCAACATCGTCTGCGAACAGCATGTCTCTGATTAGAGCCTCGCATACTTTGGTTCCGGCTTTCAGGCGGGTGAGGTTGAAAAGCCTGCCGTCAGATCTTGTGTGCAGGTAGATTCCCTCTGTTGCTGTGCTGAAGGCATGCCTCAGGAGCATAGCAAAGAAAATCCCAAAGAGGGTTGGCGCAAGTAGACAGCCCTGTTTCACTCCGCTGCGTATGTTGTATGGCTCT
Organism: Pholidichthys leucotaenia; assembly: GCA_020510985.1. Lineage (NCBI taxonomy): Eukaryota > Metazoa > Chordata > Actinopteri > Cichliformes > Pholidichthyidae > Pholidichthys > Pholidichthys leucotaenia. Next base: position 26,792,797 of record CM035847.1, on the reverse strand, counting down.
GAGACGTTGCCGTCGTGCTGCACTATCCCCTGCATGTTGGTGTGAAACGATTCGATGAGGCTTTGCAGCTTTGGTGGGCATCCTATCTTTGGCAGGATCTTGAAAAGGCCCTCTCTGCTGACCAGATCGAACGCTTTGGTGAGGTCGATGAAGGCGACATACAGGGGCATGTTCTGTTCTCTGCATTTCTCCTGGAGTTGGCGGATGGAGAATATCATGTCTACCGTCGATCACTCAGCGTGGAAGCCACACTGAGACTCGGGGTAGACACGTTCGACAAGCTTCTGTAGACGAACGAGAACAACTCGTGTGTAGACTTTGCAAACAATGCTGAGGAGGGAGATGCCCCTGTAGTTGTTGCAGTCACTTCTCTCCCCTTTGTTTTTGTAGAGGGTGATGATCTTGGCGTCCCTCATGTCCTGTGTTATGGCACCTTCCTTCCAGCACTGGCAGAGGACGTCATGCAATGGCAGCAGTAGGGCGGTCTTGCAGTGCTTGATCAGGTTGGGGGGTATGCCGTCGTTGCTGGGTGTCTTGCCAGCGGCCAAGCTATCAATGGCCTTGCTGAGTTCATCGATGGTTGGCTCGGCGTGAAATTCATCCATGGATGGCAGGCAGTCGATGGCATCAAGGGCTGACGGTGTCACGGTGTTCTGTCTGGAGTAGAGGTCGGAGTAGTGTTCCACCCATCTCTCCATCTGCTTGTTCTTTTCTGTGATCATCTCCGCAGTGGAGGATTTGAGGGGGGCCGTCTTGCTCTGAGCCGGACCAAGTGCTTTCTTGATGCCATTGTACATACCACGGATGTTCCCTGTTATGGCAGTGGTTTGAATGTCTTGGCTGAGCTGAGTCCAGTACTCGTTGGCACAGCGCCGAGCAGTCTGCTGAACTTTGCTTCTCGCAGCCCTGAGAATCTGGAGATTCTTCTCGTTTGGGTACTTCTTGTACTCAGCAAGTGCTGAGCGCTTGGCTTCAATGACGGGTGTCATCTCGGTCAACTTGGCATCAAACTAGTCCTGTGACTTCAAGGTCTTCCTCCCAAAGGTAGCCAAGGCTGTGTGGTGGATGGTGTTTCGCAGCTCTTCCCATTTCTGCTTTGCAGATTTTCCTTCTTGTGGTACACCAAGTTCCTTCTCAAAGGTGGAGGCAAACTGCTCAACAAGTTCTGGTTGGGCCATCTTGCTGGTGTCAATCCATGCCTTTCCAGGCTGTCTAGCCCGATGGAATTTCTTCAGCTGCAGCTTGACCTTGCAACACACCAATGAATGGTCTGTGTCGCAATCTGCACTCTGGAACGAACGGGTGATTAGCATGTTCTTCAGTGAGGTGTGCCTGGTCAGGATCAAGTCCAGCTGGTGCCTGTGCTTTGAGCGTGGATGTCGCCAGGAAACCTTGTGTTGGGGCTTAATCTTGAAGAACGAGTTTGTGATGCACAGATCATGATATGTGCAGAACTCGAGCAGCCGCTGTCCGTTGTCGTTCATTCTGCCCACGCCAAATGGTCCAAGACAGGAGGGCCAGGAGTCATGGTCAGCACCCACTCTGGCATTGAAGTCTCCAAGGAGAATGAGTTGTTCAGAGTTGGGGATGATCCTGACAGTTGTTGCGAGATTCTCGTAGAACTCGTCTTTTGCCTCTGGTGTGGCTGTCAGTGTTGGGGCATACACACTGATGAGGGTGACTGCGCCTTGAGTTGTGTTCAGGCACAGGGTGAGGAGCCGTGCAGAGCCATTGCTACCCAGTTCCACCATCTTCAGCAAGGTGTTCTTCACTGCGAAGCCCACTCCATGTTCCCTGTGTTCGTCACTGCCCTTTCCCTGCAAGTAGAACGTGTAGTCCTTCTCTCTCAGTGTGCCTGCGTCAGCCAACCATGTTTCCTGGAGAGTGGTGATATCCACTTCCAGTCTCTTCAGCTCATTATTGATAATGGCAGTCTTCCTGGTGCCGTTGATGTCCTTGAGGTTAGCAGCGAGTCCTGTCATCATAGTGCGGACGTTCCAAGTTCCCAGTTTTAGAGTTGGTCTCTTTTGTTTTTTTGTCTTGCCTGGTGCGAAGGTTCGCAGCCTGCCGTTCGGACTTCTCCTCATCCCCATGCACCCAATGAGGAAAGCAAGCTGTGGTGGGACAACACCTTATTGGCTAGGGGCTGCCCAGCTTGAGGCGGGCGGTAGCTGTCCAGTGCGATCCCATGATCCCTCCCACCATCGGGAACAACCCCTGGCACCGCGCTCTATGCCAATTGAGCGGTGGCTTATAACCGTTAACTGTCATTTCCCGTGTTTTGTCTACGCCAAAGGCGAAGCTGGAGTATCCTCTCCAATGATCCGGTGTTCTACCTTCCAGCGTTGGGCGTTGGTAGGATTCAAGCCTGGGCAGGAATATATGGAGGACAAGATGTTGCCCATGCAGCATGTCCCCCCTCTCTACGTCACTCATGAATCCAAAGGAAAAGCAGAGCTGCTACAGTTTGGCACCAGCGCCATCGCAGGAGCTGCCAGAACGATGTTGAGCACAACAGAGAACTGCCTTAGGGACTCCGACTCCGGATTTTTCCTCAGGGTTGACTCCCGAAGCCTTTCCCGTGACCGGGTGTGCTGCAGGCAGCGGAGGTTTGAAATCAGGGTTTACCTTCCCCTTGATGGGCTACCTTTCCAGGTTGACGAGCCACCATCTACCCAAAGCATCTGGTTTTAAGGCGCCAGAGATCCGCCCTCGCCCCTTCTCCTATTAGTAAAAGCAGTTCCGCCGGGCTTAGAGACTAAACCACACTGGCGGGCTAGGAGTTGGACTTAGTTGTCAGAGGCTTTTCGAGACACACACCATAAGGAGCATTTTATGAGCACTGGGAAGTTAACCACAGTGCCGTTCCTGGCTATGACAACCTTGGAACCACTTCTTAAAGTCTACACATTGTTTAAACTTGGGGAGCACAGTCTTTAAACTGGTGTGATTAAAATCCCCCGCAACCACCACAAAACTGTCTGGGTGTGAAGTTTGAAATTCACTGATCGCATCGTGCAGCTCTCCGAGTGCCTTGTTAGCATTAGCTTTAGCATTAGCGCTAGGAGCTATGTAAACAGCAGCTACAAACACGTTGGTGAATTCCCTCGGTAGATAGAGTGGCCGACAATTATCGATAAGGAACTCCGCCAACGGATTGCGTTAACGCACCAGTTCTTGTTAATATAGATACATTGCCCCCCCCCAGCTCTTACTGGAGCTAGCAGCCTCTCTGTCTGCCCAGAACAATGTCATCCCTTCCAGCTGAATGGCCGCGTCAGGGATGTTGTCATGGAGCCATGTCTCTGTGAACACAAACACACAGCAGTCCCTCCACTCTCTCCGGGTTTCTCTCAACAGACACAGTTCATCCTGCTTGTTGTCGAGGAAGCGGACATTGGAAAGAAGAAGTGACAGTACTGCTGGTCTGGAGGGGTTAGCCTTTAGCCTAGCATGAATCCCGGCTCTTTTTCCTTGTTTCTGTTTGCGTTCACGCTGCTTACGCTTCCTCCTTTCCCGGGTAGCTGCCAGTGGAATCTCCAACAGTATTCCATGCTGGCGTAGAACGTCCAAGTCACATCCGAGCGCCGCAATTCTTGCAGCGTGCAGTACCTTGATGTTTAATAAGGTCTCCCAGTTGTAAGTTTTACAGAATGTACGTCAGGGATGATCAAAACACTCAAAAATCTCACACTCACTGATGCCTAGAGGGGCTGCAGCATCCATGTGCGCCGCCATCTTCTTCATCTTCCCTCTTGCCAGGCATGCTCATGCATAATACTGACGCATCGGGGACCCACAATCCTAGCAGACGGGGTCCTTCGGAGCAGACCTATGGCTCACTATGTATGCCTCATAGTCATCCACCATGTTCCCTTCATCCTGAGAGTCCACTGCATTCGCTGACATCGTCCCTTCTGGTGTCTTCTTAAACTGGCACCCATTTAGCTCCTAGGCTAGTTTATCCATGGCCTCTAGCTGCAAAGCTAGCTCAACTGCCCAAGCTAGCGGTATGTCATCTGGCGCAGTTAGAAACCTAGCCCCTATCGTGGCACTACACATGTGCTCGGCTAACTGGTCCCATATCATCTTGCCCTCTAACCGCCCAGCTGGCACACAATAGCTAACTGTCTTAGGTCAGTGACAAATTGTTGAATGGGCTCACCGACTCCCTGGGGTCTCTGGGGAAATGAATCCACTATACGTCATGCTGTCCGGAGTGGTGAAGTGGTTAGCCATTAGCTCCATGACATCCTCGTACAAGTCCGTACAAGTACAAGTAGGAGAAAGATTGAACAATTGATGATTGGAATCACCTGATGATAATGAGTGGGGAGTAGTTGGACTGGCAGAATGACAGGCAATGCCCCCGCAAAGTGCAGACCGGAAAATGCTGCCTATCAGCTGCCAGCCCAAAGAACCAATGTCAGAAATAAACAACTCAGAAACCGACTAGAAATAAATCACAAATAAAAGACATGGCAAGAACAAACTGAACAAGAACAAGGAAAACCGAAAGCTGTATGGAACTCACAAGACGTAACAATACAGCAAAAAAATATGAAAACAGAGGAAGTCATGAAGCTGAGTTTGGGGGGAAAATCCAAACTCAGTTCATAACTCTGGGGGCTCCCTGGGAAGCTCCAGGAAAGGCCACAGTGGTGTTACACACGCTTCCATTGGTTGATCCTCAGTCGCCAAATGTTATGTCTGTAAATCTGGCATGAAGGGAGGCAGACGAGAGGTTGCAGTAGAACTGGACTTTATTATAACATAGGCTGCAATACAGCAGGTGGTTCACAGTGTGGGTTCATCCGGGCAAGAGGAACCCAAAATGGTGGACACCCCTATTTATAGGCTGATGTGATGGCGTGCCTGTAAGGTGGCGTCATCACACCGTACTTCACAATAAAACCCACCATAAAAGTTGTACTGGGCATCTTTCTGGTGTTAATGTGTTACTGTGTGAGTGTGAACAGGACATCCTTGAAAAAGAGAGGTTTCCTCTCAATGACATAATGTCATTATGCACACGCACGCAGGCTCAGAGAAGATTTAATAGCTTTTATTCAACAAGCAGGTGTGTATGGGTGAATGTATGAGATATGTATATGTGATGTTGGTGAACGCCGATGAACAGGAAACAGAACAGAACACCGTACAGCCAGGCAACCCTATGGAGAGAGCAGAGGACAAGGGTAAAGGGCACCACACCAAGACAGGTATAATGAGCAGACTGATGCTTACTTGCAGGTGACGGGTGGCTGGCGTTGGCCAAGGGAGAAGCCCGGGAGACAGCGTCCTGCTGAGCCAGTGACGACGATGAAGGAAGGATGGCGATGACGGGATATCTGCCGCCAAGGAATCCACCTGTGCACAGGGGAGAAGACTTGCAAAAGGTAGGATGATGCTTACGTGAAGCGTAGCTCAGCTGTCGTAGGGAGACGATCCAGCTGCGAAGAAGTGCCGATGCGAACAGACGGCTTCAGACCGCTGCACTGGGCTGAGTGGGCTAAAGAGCCCGTGGCTGACGAGGCGCAGGTGTGTGCGCAGCTGAGGCAGATGATGAGCGGCGAGTCGTGACACTCAATGGAACTATCATGTATAAATAAAGGTTAAATTATAAAAAGATGTGTCGCAACAAATGAAAATGCCAGACTCTTCTGAAAAAGTGTTACATGGTAAATGGTAAAATGTTAGATGGTGTTCACTTATATTGCGCTTTTATTCTCATCTCTTGATGACCAAAGCGCTTTACAGATCCTACCATCCACCCATTCCCGCACACATACACATACTGATGGTGGCATGCTGCCTAACATGGTGCAGTCAGTGTGTAATCTAGTGTAATGTAGGTGTCAGGTATCCAAATGCTAATATTTTCATTTATACTGGTTATTACCCTTATTAAACATTTACAATAGCCTACAAAAGTTTTTTGTTGTTGAGTTAAAATTTGGAAAGACATTACAGTGATCCAAGATGGCCACCTACATAGTGGAAGTCCCTCTTCCTGTGTATAAAAAAGTATTCCTTCAATACAGAAAACAAGATTTCTACTTAAAATTTTTAAATAACAATGAATACGAAGTAACAATTTTATATATTGATATCAGAATCAGAATCAGAATCAGCTTTATTGGCCAAGTATGCACAACACATACAAGGAATTTGACTTTGGCTAAAAACTTGCTCTCATTGTTCAGGTGGAGGATTTAAATAAGGATTCAATGACAACAGAGTATGTACAGTAAATTACAGTCTGTCCACGTTTCTATAAAAGGATGCAAATATATACAGGAATATATGCAGTTATTTACTCAGACTAACCACACTTTGCAGAAATATATGAAAAAATATACAGTCACACAGTATTTCAATGTGAACTCAGATTCAGTGATATAATGTGAATGAAGTAAAAAGCAGTGTGAGAGTTATGTGCAATGTAATAATGGATGAAAAGTCATGAGTACAGCAACAGGTAGGACTAGGTGAATGTTAGGAGTTCATCAGAGTGATGGCTTGAGGAAAGAAACTGTTCCTGTGACGGGTGGTTTTGACCTTCAGTGATCTGTAACGACGACCAGAAGATAGAAGTTCAAACAGTTTGTGGCCGGGGTGTGATGGGTCAGCACAGATGTTTCCCGCCCGTTTCCTGGTTATGGACCGATATAAGTTCTCAATGGAGGGTAGGTCAGTACCAATGATCCTCTCCGCAGACTTAATGATCCGCTGCAGTCTGGTCTTGTCCTGTTTAGTGGCAGATCCAAACCAGACAGTGATGGAAAAGCAGAGGACAGATTGGATGATGGCGGTGTAGAAGACAACCAGCAGCTCCTGAGGCAAATCAAACTTCTTGAGCTGACGCAGAAAAAACAACCTCTGCTGGGCCTTTTTCCGGACAGTGTCTATATGGGAGGACCACTTCAGGTTCCGGGAGATTGTGGTTCCCAGAAACTTGAAGGAGTCCACAGTGGACACTGTGCTGTTGAGGATGGTGAGTGGGGGGAATGAAGGGGGGTGTCGCCTGAAATCCACAGTCATCTCCACCGTTTTGGCTGGGTTAAGTTCAAGATGGTTCTGGCTGCACCAGAGGATCAGCTGCTCCACCTCCCGCCTGTATGCAGACTCATCATCATCCCGGATCAAACCGATGACTGTGGTGTCGTCCGCAAACTTCAGGAGCTTCACCGAAGGGTCCTCTGAGGTGCAGTCATTGGAGTAGAGGGAGAAGAGCAGTGGGGATAGGACACATCCTTGGGGGGCGCCAGTACTAATTTTTCGGGAGCTGGATGTAAATCTCCCTAGCTTCACCTGTTGCCACCTGTCAGTCAGAAAGCTGGAGATCCACTGGCAGGTGGAGGGGGGCACCTTGAGCTGGAGGAGTTTCTGATGAAGAATGCCTGGGATGATGGTGTTGAACGCTGAGCTGAAGTCGACAAACAGGATCCTAGCGTACGTCCCTGAGGAGTCGAGGTGTTGCAGGATGTAATGTAGTCCCATATTCACTGCATCATCCACTGACCTGTTTGACCGGTAGGCAAACTGCAGTGGGTCCATCAGGGGGCCTGTGATGACCTTCAGGTGGTTCAGCACCAATCTCTCCAAGGATTTCATGACCACAGAGGTCAGGGCAACAGGTCTGTAGTCGTTTAATCTTGTAACAGAGGGTTTCTTGGGAACTGGAATGATGATGGAGCGTTTGAAGCAGGAAGGCACATCACACAGCTCCAGTGATCTGTTAAAGATCCGGGTGAAGATGGGGGCCAACTCGTTGGAGCAGACTCTCAGGCAGGACGGAGACACACCATCAGGTCTTGCAGCCTTCTTGATCTTTTGTCTCTGAAAGACCCGGCGCACCTCCTCTTCACAGATCGTTAGTGCTGGTGGGAGGTCAGAGTGGAGGAGGGATGGAGTTCCTGGGGCTGCAGATAATCCTTTTGTGTGGGTGGGAGGTGAGAACTGTAGGTTCTTTTCAAACCTGCAGTAAAAGCTGTTTAGGTCGTTAGCCAGCTGGAGGTTTTCCACAGGGTGGGGGGATGGTCTCCTGTAGTGGGTGATATTCTGCAGGCCTCTCCAGACAGAAGCAGAGTTGTTGGCTGAGAAGTTTTTTTGTAACTTCACACTGTAGCTCCTCTTAGCAAGCCTGATCTCCTTCGTCAGCATGTTTCTGGCCCGCTTGTACAGAGTCCAGTCACCAGTCCTGTAGGCCTCCTCCTTGGTCTGACGTAGCTGCTTCAGTTTAGGAATGAACCAGGGTTTATTGTTGTTGTATGTGCAGAAGGTCTTGGTCTGCACACACATATCCTCGCAGAAACAGATGTATGACGTCACAGTGTCAGTGAGTTCATTTAAGTTAATGGCTGCAGCTTCAAAAACACTCCAATCTGTGCAGTCAAAGCAGGCGGTTAACTTCAGCTTTGATTCCTCAGTCCATTTCTTCACAGTCCTTACAACAGACTTGGAAGTTTTTAGTTTCTGTCTGTATGTTGGAATAAGATGGAGCAGACAGTGGTCAGAAAAACCCAGAGCTGCATGGGGGACAGCATGATAGGCATTTCTTAAAACTGTGTAACAGTGGTCGAGTGTATTTGTATCCCTGGTGGGACATTTAATATGCTGTCTGTATTTAGGAAGCTCATTTGTGAGATTAGCTCTATTGAAATGTAGCATCATCGTCCTCCTCAAAACCAAGACAGAAGATCACTTCTCTCCAGTTTACAGGAATTTCATTTTATTCATTACACAGGGATATCACCTTTCTGCCTTCTCAGGAATATCACTGGCTTTTATGCCGTCTCATGCAGGCTTCTTCCAGGCCTGACCAAAGATGCTTGCTTTCCCAGGACCCCAATGTAAACAGTTGCCGCTTGCAGAGATTGTAAGGATCAGAGTTTGCTTTTAAAGGCTCAAAGGAACATAAAACTCAGGAGACCAGACCTCTCAACATGAACACTGCATTTGATAACGTAACTTTTCACAGGAAACCAATGTTTTTAAAAGAGTCATAAACCACTTAATCTGACGGTTTTATAGCCTATGCTGTCCAGGTCTTCGCCAGATACTAAAGGAAATCATCTACAGCTCAACAGTACCTCCTAGCGGATACCTATGGAATGTGTTTTCAGTACGTAGGATGACTTTTAATTTGTTCTAAATATTAAGTTTCTTTCAGCTTATCCTCTGGATCCTAAGGACACTGAAAATCATCCCTCTTATCACCAACCATGGTTTGCTGCATGTTCTGCTGTTCTAATCTTGATCTAAATGTGAATGCATGTATTATAATTATGTATAAGAAATGTTATATTCATGAGTGTTATTGGAGTAATGGTATAAATGCATGATCACCATACATTAGCCAAGTCATTTAATTTAGTTAGATTTTATATTGAGCATTTATCTCATAAGAACTGACTGTTGATTTTCCCTCTGAAATTTCATGGGATGGTGTCTTCATTTGATTGGCTGCTCTCAAACAAAGAAGTGTTCTCACATTGGATAGCAGCCATTTCAAACTGCTTCTGAAAAAGCCGATTGGTCAGTCTTGCGACTACATCATCAGTTTTACGACCCGGCGAGGTAACTTTAAAAGAGAGGAGTTAGAGAAAGAGTAAAGAGAAAAGAAAGAGAGAGATCAGAAGTTAAGAGAATGAAAAAAGGTGTAGAAGTAGAGACAACAGGCAGGAAGATTAGAACAAGATTAGCTAGAAATAGAATTAAGAATTAGAAACACAGAAAGAAGAAAGAAAGAGATTTTGAGAAGGATTAGGAACTAAATTAAGATTAAAGAAGCAGAATAGTAATCTAGATCTCAGAAGAAGATTTTATTCCACCGTTTCAAGGCCCTGTGAAGTTTTATTTTATTCTCTGTGTGTTTGTCAAGTCTTTTCTTATATTCTGGAAAACTGAGGAGAAGCCATTTTTTCTTTAGAGCTCGTCCCTTTTAGAGAATCAAATTCTCAAACTTTTTCCTTCACCTCAGAAGCCATTCTTATCCTAGTAAATGTTTTTCTAACACTTTTTTTAATGACTTTTCACACCATTAAAGTGGACCTTTAATTTGCCTAGTTTAAAGTGAACAGAGACTGAGAAGATTTTCCTTCAGTTTTCGGGTCGATCCCGCTACAAGAGACCCCAAATTTGGATTCTTTTCCCAAGGACTTTTCACGCTGCCCTGAGACAAACCACCCACGGCTGCAAATGTCTCTTTGAAGGGCCCCCCAGCTGAGTTATCACCCCACGGCTGTGAGTGAGGACAGCAGCCGCTTCCTCCCGACGTCCTAACTTCAAAACCCAGCAGTACCGACCCGTGGAACTTGGACCTACGGCCGTGTGTGAGTGAAACTTTTATTTCTCCTATTTCCTGGGTTAAAACGTGATGTCCTAACAATTAAATTACAATTGAATATGGCCCGTATTTCAGGGCTCAATTAGTCTCTTAAGGCGCAGGATGGAACTGTAAACTGAAGAAAAAAAAACTTAGTCATTTTTAAGTAACTGCCCTTAAATTTTGTAGATTAATTCAGGAGTCATTTTTAGATAATTAGCTTATGAATTTTCCCCATAAAATTGCGTTGTTTTGTTAAAACATTCCAGCCTCATTTACCGTTGAAACATAAGTCTAGTTTCTCCTTGGTTCTGCAGAGGTGTAAAGCTGGATTGTATGTTCAGGAACCCAATATCAGTTGATGTGATATTTTACGCTGTCATCATCTGAATCTGTTTATTTATCATTTGAACGCCATGCCATGTAACCTGAATGATTTTAATAAAGAGTGAATAAGAGCAGTAGAAGCGTTTTCCTTTCGCATATACAGGTTTCCTAATCACGGCAGGACAAAAACTCACTGAAACTTTGAGACTGATTCATAAAGTAATTTAAGGTACAAAATTAATTAAAACTAAAGTTAATTTTATTGTCCGTTAGGACTGGTGCCCCTTTTACGAGTGCTTTTATTTAATTTAGCGGGTGTAGAAGTGAGGGTTCAACTCCGCCCCCTTTCACACCCACTATTAAATAAAATAAATAATTCCTGTACCTTATGACAAATATTTTTATAGCCACTTCATCCTACATTCTTAATGGCGCCCCGTTTGTGAGGCCTCTGTAATTGGGAAACGTATATGCAAAAAGAAAATTCATTGAAATCATAATTTTTTTTCCTGCAAATATTGATCCACTATTTGGCGAGTCTGTGTGTTGTTTGAGAGGCTGAGGCTGCATCTCTCCTCCTGCCTGTGTGTGTCTGCTGCGTTTGTTTACCTAACCTCCCGCCGAGGAGGATGATAGCAAAGGGGGGTGAGCGATTCACCCCACTAAAGTCAACAGTTTTTGATGCATGCAAAGTTTAAGCAGTATTATTATATGCTGGATTAAGAAACAGAGGCCTAGAGCGACAGAAACGCAAAGAAAACCGTCCTGTCTCTCGCCAGTTTAACCTTTCGGCGATTATCCCGAAAGGAGTAATTAAACTGGCCAGTTCTGTAATTTAATTACCCAAGCGTGGTGACATCAGATTAAGCTGGACGTGGTTTGATCTGGTCACTGAATAAACCGCTGGGGAAGTAGCGCTAAACAATACCCGGAATTAAAGGGGTTACATTATTTGTGAAAGTTGGAGATTAAACTCTCATTTTGAAAAGCAAGGCGTGGCGTTGTCGCTGAGACTCGCGCCCGCATCACGTGTCACGTGAACGCGCACAGTCGCGCGCGTGACCGAAAGGCGTGCACGAAAAACTGCGCATGAGCAGAGTAAGCGTGCAGACGCCATTTTGAAGGCGCAAAGAGGGAGTCACCCTAGCCGCCATTTTGAGTGAGACCGGTAGACCTGCCCAGAGCGACGTCACCAGTGTCTCCTCCCCCTGGGAGGGCAGAGACAACTGCCTCCATCGTGTGGTCAACTATAGGAGTTGCATTCCTTGCATGAATGCACACTCGGATTAAAGCAGAGCAAATCTATTAAGCTGATTTATAATCAAACAGAGCTTCCAAATTGACTTTAAATCAATCCGAATTATCCGGAACAACCTAAATTTAAACCCAATTCAAAGTTTTATCCCAAGAACAAAAAGGAAAAGGAAACTTGTGGGTTTGAAGTTTGTTCTCATTGGTGGAAGAGCTTTTGACTGCATACATACACACTGAAAGAACATAGAAGCATAGACTTTGTATTTACTCACATATGTTAACCACATATTTTAATCTTTTTAGTTAAAAGCATATATTCACACATCTTACGCTAAAAGTCTGCAAACTTTTGAAGCTATATATATGTGTTTTGTTTTTAAATATCACTTTGTGCGATTTCTTTCACAGGAAGCCATTCAACTTAGGGACTCAAATAAATGACAATGTTCATTTAAACTCAAGTTAATGTTAATCCTGTGCATGTTGGTAAAGGATTTAGTGATTTACTAAATATTTAACCAAAATTCACATCCAGCAATTAACACTTGAAAGCTTTAGCTTATTTACAGTCAGTGTTGCTTTTGATTCATGTTTCCTCCCCAGGAGAAGGAAAACATTTAACCAACTCACTATTTCTCACCAGGATTTGAAAGAAGTCAAAAGGTGAAAACTTTGACTAGTCTGTAAAACATTTTAATTTTTTTCTCCTCTTTTTAAATAATCATTAACCTTAATCCTAAGGAAGCCTTAGTGACAATACGCAAAGACAATTCATTTGTTTCCTAACTTGTAAATATTAAAACATTGAAAGGCTTTAAATGAAGATAAGCTCCAACAAATAGAACAAAGCCAGTTCTAACTTTAAAACAAAGTGAAGACTAACACTGTAACCCTAAAGCCTTAAAGCATTTAACCTTTTCTATTTTTGTTGCTTTCTTTTTCTTTTGTAAATAAAATCATTACTTTCAAGTGAGATTCAACAAAAAATTCACAACCTAGTTGAGGACTATTCCAAAACTACACTTTGATAACTGAACTGAAAGAAGTCAGTCAACACAAAATTTTTTTTTTGCTTTTGTCTTGTGAAATACAAATCAAAATACAGTGTCAACAAATAAACTAACACCTATTCCACATTTCTAAAGAATTCCAAAATATTTGCTTTTCTTCTTACAAGCCTGGAAGTTGAAACAAACTCCAAAAGAAGCTTGTAATTACCCTCACTGTAAAACGACACTCAAGGTTAACTCTTGACGCACAACTTTAGCTAATCAACGAATTGATTTCAAGCTAAGCGTTACACAAACGGTCAAACATGTCGAATCCACTTGACGAATTAAATGACCTTCAAGCAATACTGGAAGAGTTTGCTTCCGACCTTATACCCGGTTTCTCCAAACATGTTCGGGATACTCCACCCAAAGATTTGAAGCAAATCACCGAAAAACTTTCGGATGAATGCGAACCTAACCCACCGAAAGCAAAGGAAATCCCCGTGTGTTAGGAAAGTTTGCACTAGCATTAGTTGCAAGGCTAAAACGAGCTGAAACCCAAGTACTCTACGCTGAAAAGGAACTGGTGAAACAACAAACAACCATCCTTTCTCTTCAGGAAGAGAACAAATCCCTTGTGAAAAAGCAGGAACAAGCTCGCATAGAGAAAGAAGACACCCAAGCTACGCTCGATCAGACGTTGCTAGATCTGGAACAAGCAGAGGAAGAAAAGCAACGACTAGAAGACAACAATACCTCACTTCAGCAAGAAAACGAGGAATTGAGAACCGCCCTGCTTTACAAAGAGAATCAACTCAAGGAAGTTGAAGGTCAATTGGACGAAACAAGCTCCGATTATGGGAAATGCAAACTTCTCCTACGAGAAGCACAACAAGGTCTTCAGGACGTCCAAGAAGAGCTGGAAGACCACCGCAAACAAAG